>JADANM010005835.1:8836431-8862871 GCA_026213755.1 Eurema hecabe | reverse complement strand
GGGGAAAAAATCAAGGGTTGTACTTTCGAATTCTCACCTGCACTCAGTTGGACAGCTTACAAGTGACGTCATAGTGCTGAATCTTATTATTTTATGCTCTTATATCGTTCTAGATAGGTCACCTGGTGGTTCAAATGACCCATCATTTTTTCAACATGGGCCTGTAGTCTATTATTCCAAATGTCGAAATATCAAAACATTTTTCAATCCACTTTCAAAACAGAAGTGTCTTCGAGGATTTTTGTTAAAAATGTTCTTCTTTTCAATATCACCTTTAGGTAACTTTAAATATCTATTGTTAATTGCAGGAGAATTAATTTACAATGATAATGACAATTTTTATTATGATTTTTATGAGTAGCTTTTTGCTTTACGCACGTTTTAACTGCTTAGTCTACGTATTTATTTGGTCCTCGTTTTATGTTGTCAATAAATATAAATAAATAAATATATATAATAAAGTTTCATTTTAAAAAATATCGCAAACGGATTATTTTGCGAACTACACCTAACCAAAAATACATCAAAGATATAAATTTCGTAGCCCTATAATGACGCCAATTGTTATTTAATTTTATTGTAATAATCAAGTTGTGTTAAATTATGGTCACTTAAATATAATTATTTGCATGACTTTAAAAATAAATTGAGATCATTTTATCATTCCTTGAAAGATAAAGTATTTGGTGAGGATAAAAATGTTATAAATATCTTTTAACGTTTGCAAACAACACTGTATAGATATTTTTGAGATAATATAAATATTTAAGTAAATCTTTGCTATAGGTAAATTATGGAAGTTATAAGTACTGATTTCTCGCAATTATGAACAAAATTAACATATTAAAATTGTTTTTATCACGTATAGTAACTGTTTATGTTTAAGTTATTAACATACTGGATTAGTATAGGAAATAAAATGGTCGGAGATATCCTACAAAATAATAGGCACAATGAAATTTTTTTTTATAACATTCAAGGCCGCTTGTTTAATTTGCACGTTTTCGCTTTATATAATGATTCTTTTTTATCACTGTAGCAAGCAACACACAAAACAGATTAAATGACGGTTATTAAAAAAGTCGCTTATAACTAATTAACTTGAAAAGCTGATTTTATAACACATGACACGATCAATATATTAATTAATAAGGAAATAATTTATTGTTATAATTAATTGTACTAACTAGTAAAGAAAAAATAAAACTTACCACCACCTCTCAAATGTTCGTCCTGCAAGCGTCTGACGTTTTCCGAGGTACTAGGGGCGTATAAGCTTAGGGAGGTGTGGGCGGTAACAAAGAGCTTTCATTGGGCACAATGCTGTGGGCGTTCCGAACGTGAGGAAAATCACTGTACGAAGTTCCTTAGCCCGGAGTCCCTTACAATATGAAATAATAATATGAAGACGTCCTAAGCTGTTGTTATAAGGCTTACTAATGTAGGGTGCTAGATCCGTGTAGTACCTATACCTTGTACGTATTTAAACGTTTGGTTCGTGATTTTAAGGATATGAAGACTAATTTATTGTTTGGGTGCGATGTGTCATGATATGTAACACCGAGTTGGAATGAGTTGTTGCATTCTCTTGCTAAAAACTATTTAGTACCTGTGTAGTGTATATGAAATTGTACGGTATTATAGCAACTTTTACGTAAGGGAATGGCTAGTATTTGGTTGTGGTTTATGTGATTAGAACAGAAGAAAATTCGATATACTAAAAAAACTGATATCTACTTGTAATAAGTATTATTATAAGCATTAGTTTTAAGATGATTTGGACTATGCGGTTCATTTGGAATGTAGGTTTGGTTAAAGATACAAAAAAGCACTCATAATTAGTTCCCTAATAAAATCTTTTAGGCCAGACGCGCACTTGGAGCTTTTCGCCGCGCAGCAGAAAACTGTAAACACTGTAACAGTCTTAAATTGTGTTGCGCGCACTCACGGCGAACCACCGCTGTTTGGTACAGCACATATATGCGACATTATATATGCCGCTGCTGTATTCAGTCGCGCGGCGAAAGGCCGCAGTGCGCGCCTGGCCTTAAATGATAGAATTTTTGTGCAGGTAGGTATATTGATAACAAAATCGAATCTCAAAACAGCATTCTTGGTAACTTAAAAATGTCATCATGTTACTATTTTTATATGCTTTTGCCTTTTAATATGTATAAGATTGTATGTATTTATTAGATCTAAATGATAGGTACTTCAAGTCTTGGAGCTTAGTAATGCAATCTAAGAAGTAGACTAGCCATGATTCGTGGTTTTACCCGCACTTATTCTTGTATTATACCTACACGTAGACATGCCTCTTGGGACACTATTGTGATAAGAAACGGCATGAAAATTGATTGCGTAGTTTTAAAGATTTAAGGACGGATTAAGGATTTTAGAGAGAGACAGAAGACCGAATTTGTTTTAATGTAATGGATACGTAATTTACTAGAATTATAAGTCAAAAGTATCTTCATTCAATTAGGCTACATATAGTACAGGTAAATTAGCTCGGAGTTTGCGTTTGTAGTAGTGTTGTAGTGCGGACAGCGTAAACTGGTTTATTCTGGTTTTGTGCGTGTTTCCACTTTCCACTATCAAGTGACGATTTGACGATGTGACGTCAAAACTTTTTACTTATAGCTAAGCTACTATCATCTAAAGAACGACACGATATTTTATTGTTTCACGGTAGTCGCCTTGTCGTTTGCTCAAGGACGTGAAATTGAATGAAATATTTTTAATAAAGTCAACACCTTTCTCTTTAAAAATAAAAAAAATGTTTTTATTGAAAACAAAAATCAGAGTGTTGCTAGGGATAAGTATTAAATTAAATAGTAATGTTAGGATATCGAAACATTTTCGCGCTCTAATGAGTACTGAGTAATATACACACCACTAGGTACATATGCAAAAATTTCTGGAGAATAATTTCACTAGCACTTTTGAATGGTCATGGTATTACAAAAAAATTACCACCGGTTCGGAACGCAGTTTCTACAGGGAAGAACCGGCAAGAAACTCCAATAGTTGCTCTTTTTCAAATAAGAACATAATATCATTGTAAATATAAACGAAAACTCGACTATTATATTGTTAATACAAGACAATATATCGTTAAATATCCAATGTGATTGTTATGACGCTTTTTGTATAGCAAGATAAAAGGACAGGTAGGTATGTGTGAAATAAAACACTCCTCAAGTGGAATCTATTTAATACCGATCCCGTTTTTATAAAACAAAATGTTCTAACTTACATAATATGTATTACACAAAAAGTGCATTAGATGCGAATGACGTAACCGCAATATAAACATATTATGAACAACAACGATAATAAACAAAACACTACCACTTAACATCGTCAAATTAATTTGTGCTTTGGACATACTTACAAACTAACAGGGCTACGAGTAGATACAAACAGACGATTTATTTAGTAGTAAAGAAGTCGCGATATTACGTATTTGGTTGAGCCATAGATAAATATGTGTTTAATAGGTGTTAACCTAGACCCGTCATATGAGCACGCAAAGTTAAGCCATTTCAAAGTAGACGATTTTATCTACTTACATAGATCGACGCCTACATCAAAATTTATTATAATAGCAACATTATCGATGAGCTTATGTGCGTGTCGTCGTGTATAAGAACGTGCTTTCTACACTTACATATACACAGTATATGTATACAATTTTGGCTTCACTTACGGCGGACGAATTATTATTAAGGGACTATCAGACTATGCGTAAAATGTCTACGGGTTGAGCTAAAATTAATTCATCTTACGTGCATTCTGATTTCCTATTGGGTTACAAAATAACTAATTAAGAACGTGTTATTCTTATTACTTCGTATAAAATACCTTTATAAGAAAAAATGTGTAGGTACGTTCATCTGAAGAAATATTTTAGTTTGTGTTCAAGTTTTCACACTTTAAGTAACATTTCAACTTGATTCACAAGACAACTAGGTACAGTATGGCACAATTTACCTATGCCTAATTTTTGTTATTATAAAAATGATGAATTTAATTTTTTTAATGTGATACTTGTATGAAATATCAATTATGAATCTTTGGTTGTATATTGTATTAATAACGTAAACACTTTATTCAAGCAAGCACTTTACACACAATAAAATATTACGTATATATTATGTAAGACAGTACGATAATATTAAGAAATTAAGTTTATTTCAACCATTTCACACATATATATCCTTAATTGAAATTCCTACCAATCGGTACATCATTGAACATCAAAATATAAAAATTTAAAATCACTGTTTGCATCGACTCCGACATAATATTACACTTGTCTTTGCGAGTAAGACGACGAAAATATTTCACGGCATATCTTTTATTACTTGTAGATATAGATACAATTTAATACTGGCTTTATTTTTTAATTTGTAATTGTACAAATACCGAACATTCAGATGTATGAAAAAGCCTTTGTATGTAGCTTCGCAAACATCGCACTCGCAAAGACCAGCTCCAAGTAAATAAATACATCTTATCAATAATATGTGCATAGACATTTAAGGTTCCACATACACAAAACAGTTATTAACTAGAATTTATATGCAAATGTGTAACTTAGCTGACTGGCGATTGTGTACAATTAACATTACCCCGTTAGAAATATGATTATGTACATTTAGTACATAATATGTAATGAAAATATAATTTATTCTACATATTACTACAAGGCGTTCCCTAATAATTCAAAAAGACATCAACGTTGCATTATCGAATACCAATTTGCAACGGAAACTACATTAAGAAGCTTTCGCAATTAGCTCTTGCACTCACCGTTAATTTTATCGACAATCTTTTGTAAACGTTACTTCCTCATTAGGTTAAACTATAGAGCAACACCCGGGGTCTTTTATACAAAAATACCTCTTAACTATCGAATTCGATACACATATGACTCGGCATACATCCACTGTTATGAACTCCACAACATCACACATACTTCTAAAGACGAAATGTTTAATCTTACGTTTATGTATTATATATTATATATAACCGACGTGTCTATTCCTGTCAACTTCTGTCTGTTGCTCTAAAGTTTAATTCTACTATAAACTAAACCATTTCCGATATGTATCTTCACTAAGAATACTCGTGCTTTTAACACGAACCGACACTTTCCTCTGAGCCGGTGCAACGCAACTTTACAGTAATTACACAGTACATGTATCAATACAAGTTACATATAGTACAAGATAAAATCAGCTTACATACGCTTAACATTAGCGATTGACGTTAATACTTGTGTCAAAATATTAATCACTCGTCAACGGTGGCTAGACCGCTTCCAATAACGCCTGGAGATATTAGATGTTTATAAAAACCGTATAAAATTATCCCATAAATAATTCTTGCGAGAACGCGTACAGCTCTGATATCCTTAGTCAAAGGCTCTCTAAAAGATCGTTGTATATTACGCCTCGTGACTTTTACACTAGCCTTAACAATAACACGAAACCTTACTCACTACATTGCTTGCCGGCAAGATTTATGCCATACTGAACATTAATTTACCTCTCACTCGGACACGATGATAATAAGTTAGTATAAATTAAGTGCGAGTGAGATACACAGCATTAAATTGCATGTTTTGTTACACTAAATATTCTGTATGACATCAATATCTTGTTTGGTCTGTGAAGCTTAAAGTAAGCCCTAAAGAATGGGAAACAAAACAAGAGAAAAATTTTAATGCCAATTCATGTTATATAATTTAGAACACATATATAAAAAATACAAAAACGCAACAAAATTTGGTTATATTCCAACTTCGATATCTCGAATCATACATATATTACAGGCCGCTAAAACAGGAAAATTATGAAGCTTTCATTCTTTAGCACTTACATCAGGTCAATGAATTAGCGTTACAGTCACATGTGACGCCAAGCTAAGGTTACTTACTCACCTAAGCGTACATAGCCCATCGATCCTAACGACTAACAATACTTTCAAACAAAATACATACCAAGTATGACTGTGAACCTAATGCAACTACTGAAGCTGTAGTCAATATGATAGACATTTGAAATGGACAGCATTTTCCTTATATATCATACTTAGACACTCTTATCTCTATGGCTAAGGGATTGTCGTCGCCGGCTTACCAGAAAGTTCCAATCGAAATTTGATGTGAAATGACTACCTATAGTGAATACTCCTGTGAAGTGAATGACCCTTAGCCAAAATAAGTGATTATACCTAAAGCGTACAATAGCTCATGGATCCATAATACTATTCAGTCGCTGTGCTGTGAGCACGTATATTACATTTACACCCGATTATTACATACATTACGACTATAATTACACAAGATTTAAATACTTATTTAGTGCATACGCACTTAGGGCTCCTATGAGGAATTCTACAAGCGTGATCTACTTTTTATCTACATAAGCACTGACATATTTCTAATAATCGGCGATGAATAAACAGAAGCTCAAAACACGAACTGTTTTTGGTAGCTACTAGCTAGTGTGAAATAGACATCATACTTTCAAGCTGAAGTAAGCGGACGGTCTCTTTCCTCAAATGCATGTATGTAGTAATTGTCACCGGGTAAATAAAAATGTATTTAAATCTTGATTTAAATGTTAAACCATTAGTTTTATATCGGGTGTTCGTGTAAGGTATTAAAGACAGAAAGAGCCTGTATGTAAAGCGATTTTTATTTTTTATTTTATTACTTTTTGAATCGGAAGACAATAAATATTATATGAATTCGGAAGATGATACGGAACAAATTATATTATGCACAAATAGCGTTCAGAGTTTAATAAGACGTATTTTTCTATACTACTTGAATGCGTTTGCTTCTAATATTTATCAAAAAATATGTATAAGCAACTTCTAACTGAGAAATTTCATTTGTGAATTACGTTCATCTTTTGCATGTGTATAAAAGTATTTTGAGAGTATATTGCTTCCGTTTAATTTTCTATCACATTCTATATCGCCTACTTTATACAAACAGAAACATTAAGAATCTAATAAAGAGGTCATATGAACATTGAAACTTGAAAGAAAAAATATAATACATTTTAACCGAACTGCATATAGAGGTAATTATTTACATTTCGTATAGAAACTTTAAAAAACCATTAGCAGTAAAGTTTAACCGCTGCACGACGCGAAGAATAAGCATCCCTCGTTCATCTTTAGCAATCATTACGAAGATCTAAAGTCTCAACACAGTGGAATCTATGAAGAACCTCTCTCGTCGAAGCAATAAGCATACAAAATATATACTTTGCTTAATCTACGGTAATTATAAACGTTCTACATCACACGTCTACTAATCTACTGTTACATTGTTTCGATTAACTACCACGTACATTGCTTGTTTTCAGATATTTCGTACAGACAGACTGTACCTTCTACATGAGAAATACATATTCTAGAACATTCTAAACTGAAGCCAACTACGACTAAATACACTAGACTATGCATACAACGCACTTACCCTAGGTATAATCACTTCTATATTTAGTACTGACCACAGCCACTAAATATTCTTAAACGTAATTTACAGTAAACACAGACGACACGATATATCGTACACGAAGAGAATATGTGTTAATCTATTTATTATATTTGGGAACAAAATCCACTTACGAAGTGATTTGGACAAATTTTAAAAATCGGATAAGTTTTAAAACTGAGCACGTACACGACATTCAAATAGAAGACAAAAATCGTTGGAGGAAAAATTTTGTTCCCAAGTTATTTCGGCCTACCCTCAAACGGTGAGCAGACTATGTCAACATTAAATAACCATTAACGCAAGCCCCGGCTCCATCATATATACAAGTTACTTATAAGGCCGTATGTTAAGCTACGTTAGCTAAAAATTTGTACTCAGACAAGTGCGCGTAAACCAAATGAAACCACTCAATTCCTGTTCAGTGGTCGGCTCAGTATGTACATACCACGTGTTAAAACATTCACTTAATATACTGGACGACATATAAGTCGTAGTCTGTAAGTCAGTTTATACAAAGGACTTATTGAAGGTAATACATTTAAGTGCAGACTGTCTTTGGAGCTTGTTTGTGAAACATCTAAATGCTGTTCTTCGTTGCTGACTCAAAATGTAGAGTATTACTCATATTATTCGTTTTCACAGAGCTATAGTACTAGGTACATTTACCCGTCTTAGACGGTTATTGCGTCACATAATTTTTATCTCTCCAATTCCCTCTACGCGTCTCGTCTACACTTTAGCCTTTCCGATATAGAAAAGAAGAACCGTACAATTTTTCAAATCAGAACAACAAAACATTCCGCTGCACATACGTACATATACAAAACAATTTCAAAACATATTTCATTCATTGTTGTCTTACAACCAAATTGATAATTATAAATCACGCTATGAACACTTAGGTACATTGCTTGAACCGTTTTAACAACCATAGATTCCGAACGCAACTTAACTTTACTAACCAATAATTTAGAATTCATCAGACTTAAATGTCCTCCATTATACCGCATCTAATATTAAAACAACATCAATTCTTGACACTTAATATTATTTGATATGTCATGAGAAACCACTAGAGCACGTAGCACGCCAATAGGGAACATGCACATTATTTGAAAATTACTGAAAGCTTGATATTTTTACGATCTTCACTGCAACCAAAACATATCTGTATAATTGTAAAGTAAATGTATTATTAATAATTAGTGAAGTTTAATTTAAAATGAAATCTTTTTTAAAATTTAAAAGTAATGTGGGAACTAGACATGAAAAGCAATTCACGTTAAGTCTTTTTTTGCATTGAGATTTTGCGGTCATTCAATTCGTCTTTGAAACTTTTACGTCACTTCCGTTTGTCGCTCAAAAATAGTACTCATTCTTATATACCTACTATTTGAAGTTTCATAGTTTATATTTTCAAACTATTAACATAAAGTGTTTAAAACATTAAAAAACGTGCATATACCCTTCTACTTCCGTGTGCTAGAGGCAGCTTACTGTAAATTATTTAAGAGTGCCTTCAATATTATAGAATAGAAATGCAAAACATATTCAATGCTGTACCGCAATGTGTTTCGGTTCATTAATTCATCACACCTTTTATGCGGGAATTCTCAAATTTATTCAACGCTTATTTGCTGATTATGAAATCTGTCAAAGCAACTCGATTTAGATGTAATTTAATTTGAGATTCGCATATGTGTTAATTAGTCAAAATGATATCAACAAGCGATAATTGCCTATTTTATTAGTTATATGTAAAAAATCACTTCGAATGATCTTATCAATAGGTTTTTCAGATTATTAATAAGAATTTTACTTATTTTTCCTGTTTTCTTTGGATCAGCAATTATTTTATGTACGCATTCAAAGTTTTGTTCTTCTTTATCCCTTTTATCAAATACGTATTACAATGGATTGTTCTAACACATTGTGGTACGAGAATCATTAGTCTTTAAATCACGTGTTTCTATTATTTATATTACATTTATAACATTTTAATATTTTGTAGACTACAAACGACAAGCGATGAAAAAGTTGATATTACGCTTGCAAGATTGCAAAATTTGTTTAACATCCAAAATCCGAAATGACTAAACCACTAAAGAATTAATAATAAGCTCACGAGAGAATGCTAAGTGTTTTTAATCCGATAACAATTACTTGAAGGTGTTCGCCAAAAATCTTTAATTAATTTGAGAGTTTATTTAGACTACTGCAAAATGAATGTTTGCCCATGACAGGTGAATGGTGTCTTTATTAAGGACTATAAGTTGGAGCTTTTTAAGGTTAGGGTGAATAGGGCGCTAAGCAGATATTACATAAGAATGCTCTTCGCTTACGATCAGGCGCGATCGTGGTCTAATGTCATAAGACATATTCATAGAAAAAGTCATATTCCAGTTTGATGTTTTATATGTATAGTACAATTATGTGTGTAATTATAATTGCCAAGTTAACGCTTTATAATGTAGTGCGCTTTAAAAAAATACTGTGTAACCTTTTAATATAACAAATAAATTTTTCTTTTTATAGTGTTATACATTTTATAAATTTGCTCCAAGTCTTGCAGAAGGTTTTTAGTAATTATATAGAAAACGAATTTTCAGATATCTTTAGATTTTTGGCGACCCCACTCATTGCTTTTAAAAGATATGTACAACGTACTGGTTTCCTCTAAATAATTCATGCGAGTCGATTGTAAAATTCAATCCTTATGTGTTAAAATCACAACATATTTGTACTTAAACAATGTGAATTTTACAATATGACTGTATGACCCTACTGTATTAGCTATGACTACTAAGAGCACTTTAAAACTTGTGAAAATATTTGAGATCAAAACCAGACTGATCTAAGTGACACAGCTGTCTGCGACCCACTTGGATCACAATTCTCCACAATTAGAATTATCGTCAATATTAAACTTTACGTGTTTGTTTGATTAATAATTTCTTATTGAATCACAGAGATTTAGTGAAAATTGTTGTAAAAGGATACCAAACACGTGGAAAGTATGACAACGATGTCCAATTGAGAAATTGAGAATCAATTTTATTTTTTGGACAGAATTAGGACTTAAACCGCCACTAATCTAAAATAAATATTTAGCGACCAAGCTAATTAGACGAATGTCGAAGATGGAAAGATAAAAGTGCTTTAAGATGAGTTACAGTAACTATACTGTAATTAGATAGTCCATCGCTGTACTTTTAGTTACATGGTGTCAAAAAACGCTAATTATGTAGTTTTATCTCAACAATTTTTTGCATAACCCCTCCTTTTACCATCACAACACAAAAATGCATTTAACATTAGAATGCTCAATCCTTTTACGTTCGAAAAGTATACGTTTGACATTCGTCTAATTGGCTTAGTCGTATAAAATTATAGAAGAACTCTTCTCGAGTGTCAATTATATCACTGGTTCTGACCTCATCGGTAAGCATTAACTTTAGCCTATGACAACCGAATTGCACAATATAATCGATAAATAGCAGTTCTTGCGATGCATAATAGAGCTAAATACATGTTAATGTTTCGGGACCGTTCTTGGTTATATACTTACTCTGTATGCAACAATAAGCCCACGTACGTATGTAGCAAAAATATTTTCTTCTAACGTACGTATTGTTTAAACTTTCTGAAGCGTGATTATATTTCACAAGCAAAGCCTTAATTACCGGTAAATAATCTTACCTAATACAGGGATCGTCAGGTATCGTTTAATATCTACCACCGCGTAAAAATTAACATTAAACGTGAAAACCGATTAACTATACGCGTTTATTATCTGTGTTAATTGACTTTTTTGCTGAATCGACATTCTCACAAACGTGTTGGTTTATCTTTGTGTTATTTGCATTTTAATTATAGGCAAATATCTTACCGATTTTCTTAGTTTTAACTATTTTTTTTATTAGCTTAGTTATTTCCACGTGTTGTACATTGCAGCGGTGTTAGAAATTAAATGTTAGGTTAAAATAACATTCAATAGTCAGTCATCAATGGACAATGAAAAGACGATGGCATTTGATGTCGTAATTAAGAGACGTTTACATTTTTTGTTCCACTTATAACAATATATATACATGTTACTTAACTATGTCTTATACGATACAATTACTTACTATTGCGACCTTAGAACTACCCTTATTGCAAAACTGCATCAAATTAAACGCATAAATATTGACGTGTGTGTAATCTGTACCTTCTTATATGAATATAATTAAATTAGATTAAGACCCAGCGTGGGATATAGTTGTAATAATTCACGATAAGTTACTAACTTGATTTCTTGCATAATTGTCACTTCTTGCATTAAATCTGGTTGCTAGAAGTGACAATTGTATGTCTACAAAATGACAATTTATCTATCCCGCTCACACCTATGGCAAAACGGTCACCTTTTTAGGGATGGCATGAGTCGTAGTTCTTGCCAGTTGCTCGAAAATAAAACACTATTACATGACCTTTGAACAGCTGACTCTTCCTTTATATACGCCTATTACCGTATAAGCGTTTTTATTAGAGTGACGATACGTGATACATTTTGTGTACTCTATATATCAAAAAAATGCTTCTTGGTAAATAAAAATAATTATAGTACAAAAAAAATTTAAAATAAAATCAAGGATTTTTGTTAGTAAAGCACGACAATCCGCAAAGAGAGTACGTGCTATTGACAAATTAGTGAAATCATAAAAAAATAATAATAACAATAATTTATTAAAATTAATTTACAGTACTGATATCTTTGGCGAATATACACTATCCCGTGTGTCAACAACAATAAACCTAAACCGTTAAGACCAGTTAAATTAGTCCTTCAAATACAAAAAAAAGGTTACTACAATTGCCATAGTGCAGAAAATTGGTATAGACACATTGTGGAAAGTCTGAAAATGGTGAATATAAAAATGCATCTACACTTTTTTCATATATTTTATTGCACGAGAGAGATTGCTGAGGACTTTCCACAATTTATCTATAATAGTCTTCTGAACATACCTACCAATTTTCTGCACTACGGCAATTGTTTTAACCTTCAGTCTTATTTGACTGGACTAGAAATAAATAGTACATTTCAATATATATACATAATAGAGTTGATAGAAAAAAATCATTGCCACAGAATATTATGCGACATTATTATGAAATAATTGCAAAAAAATTATTTTAAATTCAAACGTAAAGCATTTACAGATTATGTATAAATTTAAATCATTACGTATACATGAATCACAACATTGCTAAATGAAAATTATTATAATAAAATAAAAAAGGCAAAATAATATCGAATGAAATGAAATTTCAAAAAAAATCATAAATAGAACATAAAGTGAAATCCATTAAAAATATAAAAAATGACAATTTTTATGAGATTTTTTTTTTTTTCATAATAGCCCCGAAAATACAGTAAAAAACCATATAAAGAAATGTTTATTCTAAGTTCATATAGAGAAATACATAGATATATATATAATATATATACATAAATAGAAACAAAGCAATGCTTATAATACTGTTTAGTACCACAGCCTGAAACTATAGATATTAATTTCCTTTTGTCAAAAAACTACCTATTACTAAACCAAATTGCATTTACAACGTCAATTCATAATTCCGAAATCGAAATTCAAAGATGGCAACACAACAGATGACGTCATATCAATGTCCTTTCAGAATACTTTTAAAACGCCTTGAGAAATTTATATGTACTTATCAAATAACTACATTCCGAAAAAAATACATTTAAAGTCAAATTTTATGTACCACTGAAACTATTACTCGAATATGACAATGACGTCTATCGAATGTAAAATGACGTCATAACGTCATATTCTATGTTTCTCCGTGACATCATGATTTAAATGTTCCTACTCAGCGTCCAAGAGTCGCATATACGGTACACAAAGTCAATTCATATACTAATAAAATAAAAGAAGTCATAGTTAGTAGGTTCTCATATAAATTTTTTGTTTCAATATCTTAATGTTAATGAAGCTTTCGGCGTTGGTATGCATAAGGATTCATTACTGACAAAGGAGAACGATTTTAAGGTTATTCTAGAATGTTCTTAAACTGTGTAACAAACTCAATATTGGCATTTTTTCGAGGGTTATTTTTATTACTCAGATGAATAGCTATTTTATAGGCATTGATAAATATTCTATGACCCCAAAATAATGTGTATTAGAGTACTAAGATTAACAAATAAAAAAAAATAATTAAACTTGCTTCTTACTGAACACTTATGCGCCAGTGGGAATGGTTCATGTCTGGTCGTTGAATCGTAATGTAGTATACTTTGTGCTCGGATAGTACATAATAGAGATATGCGACACTGGAACTTTAGATCGAACATGGCTTATGACGTCACGGAGAATCTAGAACATTCTGAAATAGTTCGATAAACACAAACTTCGCTATTACAGGGGACGTATACGCCAGTGCGAGTGGTTCATGTTTAGGCGTTGGATCGTAACCTATAAGTCAGCTATGAGCTCGGAGTAGTAATGAGTGGCGCTGAGGTAGTCGAGTAGTCGGCGAGGGAGCGGCAGACTGCTGATCAAATCGCGACGAACTTGCTTCAGGATCACGAATCTATAATTAATATAAAAAACCTTTACACGATTGAAAATTAATAAACGCTTCAAAATAAAAAAAAATACAAATAAAAGTAGTAAGCCGCCTTTTACAAAGCAGTGTTCGAGAAACATTTGACGGAGTCAAATTTAAAAAGGAGATTCCATTTTCTTTTGCGTATTTGTTACTTCGGTACTTCGGACTGAGTAACAGTGACCTTAATCCTGTATCTCGTGTTATTCCATTTTTAATTACCGACATCAAATTTGTATACTTAAGGAAAAGAAAGTTTTAAAATCTTCATTAAATATGTATAACTATGATTTGTTTTGCTGACGCTACTATCAGCACTATAAAAATCAAACGCGACTTCTTAATCTTAACATCCTTCCGATTTAAATGCTCATTAATTCTTAATCAAAATCCAATTAAATGGAGACAATTATAATCGGTCATCTGACATAATCGTGTTACCGTATACGAGTACAGCGTATATGTATGTTATATGCTATGTTGATATTCTATCTCCAATGTTCATTGTCGAGATGTCTACGCGTGACCTGATATTGACGTGTGGTGTGATTACATGTGTAACGACTAAATTAATTAATGACGGAAACCGTTTTAGGCTTGGCAGGGTATTAATTAAGATCCTATACAATAACTATGACATGGTATGTATTTAGAAACCCTCTCTAAGATTATAACATAATTATATCATATTTTTTCTCTGTCTATTTTTCTTTGTCCAAATAGCAAGATTACTAAGATATAGACGATTAAACTTGTGTATTACAGTGTGGAGATTTGAGGCTAATAACGTCACAAGTTAGTAGAAAACGTGCCTATCAGTGACGTCACGTGATCAATCCATAAGTTTTTGAATAAGAAAATAACTCAACACAACGTATCTATTATTTTTCATGTAACAAATATTTTATATTCTCTACAAGTGATACGGGCGCACTTTAGAATTAAAATAATTTGCGGTCCACTTCAAAGGACTCTTCGTGTAAAAAACAGCAAATTAATAATATTAAGAAAGCTTCATGTCCTTACCTGCACATATGCTGTAAGCTCTGAACTCGCTTGAACCTCGACACCGGGTACAAAAGTTGCACCCTGACGGGCCCCAAAACCGGTCGAAGATTCAGGAAGAACAAATATCTCCCGCTTCTAGAAGTTTCCACTGCGTTCTCGATAAATTCCACAATCGTCTGCGCTTTGAACATCGTGCAACCACCGAAAGAGAAATTACCTGGAAATTGCACCGAGTCACACTTAATATTACAGTAAATATAATTCTAAGAATGTTTATTTTCTTTCTAAGTTCTACAATTTGCGTTTCATATTATTAACTGTATTAGAAAATATATTCTAGGAAAATAACGTACTCATTTTATTGTGTACTTTAAGCACATTCGTCCATAATTTATTTGCGATTGATATTTATGAAAGCAGCATTTAATTTGTGATATGTTTATTTTGTGAACAAATAAATACTTATATATTTAATGCATTTACTTTGATATTTGCACATATGTTAAACGAAATACAGTTATACATCCTAAAGGGTTTTAAGCAATTAAGCTATACACATTAAGTATCTCATTTTCGAAAAAAATATTTATCGATATGATTGTCTTACATCTGCCTGTGTCGCGGACTGATAATCAGATCGAGGTATTTTTCATTCATATTAATGAAAGATATTTCCTAAATGATTTTTAAGTTTCTCTTTTGATCAAAAATAACGAACTTGTAACTTGGTTAGATCAGACGTTTAAATTGAATAGGCTACAACACAAATGGACTAATTTGAAAAAATGTTTCACCGTTACGAAACTACATTATACCCCAGATCTGATCTCTGAGACTATGTTACATTACAGTAAAGAACTTTTTAAGAATTTTTTTTTTTTTTTTTTGACATTTATACACAGCGTCATCTAGTTCCAAGCTAAGCCGAAGCTTGTGTTATGGCAACTAGATAACGGAATAAATTACATATACATTACTTTTCTTTTGTAAATACATACATATAATACATAGCAACACCCAGACCCCAGAAAAATACAAATGTAAATTACAAATATATTTTTCCGGTGTGGGAATCGAACCCACGACCCATCGCGCAGAAGGCAGGTGTATTACCCACTGCGCCAAGCGGTCGTCAAAATTCTAGCGGAGTCGCAGATAGTCTAATGATGTAGGTAGTCTAAGGAATACCTTACCCTGATCATGTTCAATTCTAACATGGCGTAGACCATTGAGCTTGAACGTGAGAGTGAAGATGTAATGGTCATCGCTGCTGTCGCGAACTATGAACGACCCATCAGGCTCGTTCGACAGAATTTTCTCCGCCGCTTCCACTGATATAGGACCCCAGTACCATCCATACTGTAATATGAAGACACACCGTTTTAATATACAAAGAGTATAGAGAAGTACATTCTGTTAGATCAGTAAGTTGGTCATCAAATGTATATTTTACTAATAAAGTGTTTTTCATTATCAGATAAATATAAGCGTCATAGGCAATATATGAACCAACCAACCGCCAAGAGGAGTGAAATAGCGCAAAATAAGAAGGTGGCAATATGTCTTAAAATTTAACCAGATCGTAAAGAGCAACTTTACTTATTAAGTAATAAGCGACTACTAAACTTACATCTTTCACTTTTTGGATGGACGTAGCAAAGTCCATAACAGTGTCGTCATCATTCGCGGACCGCCTCGAGTTAGATGGATGAGGCGACTGCGGCAGCGGAGGCAACGCTCTCCTCACGGCTAAAGGCGGAGAGTCACGTCCTATCTTTTCAACACTATCCCCATCACTGGATCGCCTCCAACGGAACAAATTGCAAAAGCTCTGCTTTAAATTCATCGACAGTAACCTAACTGGTGACATTTTCACCTTCGTACCCTGATTCCCTTTCTTCTTTCCTCCATCGATCTCCATTATACTACAGTCCTTTGGGATGTTCTCTTTATGCTTCTTATTCTTTACATTCATATCCGCCGTGTTCTTGTTGGTTTTCTTGTGATTGTTATTTGTTTCCACATTCTTTGTTTCGTTACTCTCTTTGAGGAACACCGCCGTGCCGGTCTCCTTGTTGCCATGCCGCGTGTGGACGCTTACACTTGTCAAAATAGTACCACTCTTTTTGTTGATCGTGTTTCGACATTCGGAATCGCTAGAGCTCGAGTATAGTGTGTGGAGATACTTCCTCATTTCTCGTAGCGTCAAGTGTAAGGAGTCAGTGTCCGATTCTGTGGAGATCTTCTTCTTGCAGGAGGAGCCCGGCAACGAATGCCGTTTGGTCTTGGTGTCTTTTTGTCTAGTATCCTTTGGTTTGTAACTTCTATCGATCGGGGTGTTGTTGGCGCTCAGGTTGATGGTAGTAGTTTTACTACGCCTTTTGTTGTTTCTTTGCGGTCTTTTGCCTTTTCCCCTTAGATTTCCATGACCAGGTCGTATCATATCTATGGGGACCGCATAAATGTCACTGTCGAAGGGTACGTTGTACATGTCGGTAATATCAGATGTTTTTGCGGATAGAGTGTCGTGGGAGATTGCTTGGGTGATGAAGCTGGAGTCGTCGGCTTGAAATTGGGTAACGAGAGAGTTGTGGCTGCTGGAGAGTCTGGATGAGAGGGAGTTCCTGGAGGAGGGCCTGGTGGCTCGGCACGGGCTCAGGTGGAGGAGTCTCGGGCTGGCGAATCTGTGGTTCAGACACTGGCGTCTCTCGTATAAGGTTTCGGGTTTCAGTTTCCTCGGATACATGGGGGACACGTGGCCCGCGGTGACTGGTATGTTTAAGCTCGATGATTTTGGTTTAATTATATTATCATTGGTACAAATAACAGATGGAGGCACGCACACAGCCAAACATTTTTTTTGGGTCCCAATAAACGTAGTAGTACATTCTACGCTTGTTGGGACGGGGTTATCCTGAAACAAAAAAACAAGACTCGTTAAAAAGAAATTAATTTTAAAATTAACATTAAACACATTGCGCTTACTAATGCTATGAGTCAACAATTAAAGATATCAAGATGACCTCGCCATATGTATGATGCATCATGAGAATGTTACATTAATTGCTCATTAATTTAGGTTCAACATACATAATATTTTTCAACTGCTTTGTGTAAGTAAAAAAACTTAAAAAAAAAGGTGTGTTACTCATAATTACAATTGAATGGCATACATTTAGACACATTAAAAACGTTTAACATATACGAAATATTGTCATTATATAAAATTTAATAATTGTCGCAAAAGATGTCTCGGCTTTTTACTTGTCATATAATGACGCTGCAAAAATAAAAAAATAAATAAAGCTGGTTCAACGTTTGATAGTTTGCTTTTGGATAAAAACCAAATACATATTCTATATAACGTTGTTTTCATAGAGGTAAACCAATATTTTTCAGTCAATACACGTTAAAAACAAAATTAAAACGTACGAGTTAGTTGGCAGTCGCAGTTTCAAAAAAGGCTCGTGTAACTGTAACTTTGGGTCGCGAAAAGCAATAGCAATATGTTTCGTACAAGTACACGCTAAATAGCGCCAACCGACGTCACTCCGCGTCACAATTACTAATTAAAATATCATCAAATGGGCTTACAAACGGCGTGCGAGATTTAAATAATGAATACCCAGTGCGGTTTCGTATCTTCAGCTGAGCCCCGAAGCAAACCTGGCAAACTAGAAATATTAATTTAGAATCCCGTAAATATTAAACGTACATTTTCCCTCTCAACTTTTAAATAAAATTGTCATTATAACAAGTTCACAATTAACTCAACTCGTGCTGGAACGTTTCATTAACACAGCTGTAGCTTTTAATTTACCTTCTCAACGATAAAAACTTATTTCACTGCATTCCCTTTGACACTGCACTTACCATTGTTCGAGTTATCAAACGCTTTTTAAATCGCATGCCTTCACAGGTATTTCAAAAGTTCAGATGGATAGAATGCTGTATTGCACATTCCGAACGGAACGAGTAAGGTCACATCACACCACCCGACGACTGCGGCGACGCACTTCAAATAGTTATAAATTCATTTTCACTCTGTTACGTGTATTCATTCATCTTTCAGCTATGCCGTGTAAAGCGAAATGTTTGAACGCGAATTAAAAGTTGTAAATACGACAATAAGGACATTGTTTGCGTATTACGACGATTCAGAGTGCTTTGATGTGAGCTGAAAACTTCACGTAACTCAGTATTAATTCTTTCTTTTTGTTACGACTGAGTCGCAAATGGTGTGCTTCCTATTCAACATTGAAACTAAAATAAAACAAATTTTAAAAGCTTTAGCTGTAAAAAGGAAAATCAAAGTAATATACTTGCGACGTATTATGCTCGTGTCGGTTGCCGACTCGATAAGAGTACCATTATCATTCAAGTAATAAGTTATACGTTGTACTGTTTCTTCGAGGTTAAACTGTATTTCATAATTTAGATAAAAATGAGTGTTTAGTTTGAGTTTTAATTATTCTGTGCCATTATAAGTTATAACCTTACCATACATCTACTACATCTCAATCATCATCTCAACAAAACACCTCGCAGTATATTATGAAACAAACTTTTAATGAAATGAATCCATCGACTACACTTTTCAAAATAGACAAACTTTGTGTTATTAAAGCGGCTATTAACTGGTTAGAAAAGTATGAATATTCTAATGATAGAAATCTTCATTATTGAATTTTCATTTTTGTGTTGGCCCGTCAGCTGATCATTATTGATTAGTATCGCCGATCCGAACTCTGCTTTTAAGACTAAGATGCGCTGTTTCTTACATACGAGTTGTTAAAACCATTAAACGTTAAATGTATGTCGTATGCCATTTTAATAACGTCGCACCGTCCTTACCGTGTGAAGCGTGCCGAACCAAAGCGAGTTTATCAATACAAATACTGTTTGTTTTGTCTGTAGGTACGAGTTACGACAGATAAGCTTTGGTTTCTGATGCTGAAGCTTTTGTTGCGCTAACGAACCTAACTGACTCATGGCTATTGATACTTGATATGTCGAAATATATACCTCCAAAGTAGGTACGTATAGAAGAATAAAATTGAAAACATTCATATTTATAACACTTCGTATACAATAATAAGATCGATTATTAATTTCAGTAAGTAAAATGAAAAATGCAACTGTCATTGATACAAAAAAAATATTTTACAGGCAATTTTATGTTGAATAGAAAAAAGTAATATCAACTAAATTTTATTTGTAAAAACTCGATTCTACGACAACACTAGATATTTCTTTGTGACTACCAAGCTGACATGCAACAATGGAAATATTATTTTAATGATTGGAATTAATAATCTTTACTTTAATTTATTTTTGAAATGTAAATGAAGTATAACGGTATTACAATTTTGAAAAATATAGTAAAGTTTATTAGACATCAGACTCCGCTCATCTATACTAGTCTATACTAGTATTATAAAGAGGTAAATTTTGTGTGTTTGTTAAATTGTAAGGGGTAATCTCGGGGTCTACTGAACTGAATTTAAAAATTCTTTCACCAATAGAAAGTCATATTATTGCTGAGTGGATTGTTAACATTATGCCCAACGAAGTGGACACGAGTCCGCTAGTATAATATAAAAATCAATTAAGTGTTCCTAGTTTAAAATCACGTGTCTCTAACGGCTAATAAAAACGGTCACCATTCAGTTCATTCAATTTGTACGATCGAAGATACGGACCGGCGAATGTAACGTTCAGATAACATAGCTCTACACCGCGTAAGCCTCAGTGAAAAGCCAATAATTAGCTCACTCAGTTATTTCACTCGTTAATATCAATATAACTTGTTATTATCTCTAATTTGCACATGATTTTCAGTGAAGTGCTCTTGAGTCTGCTATTCGACATTGTAAGGATTAAATCTGTTTGGAATATATCTCTAAATAAATAATTCGAGTACGATGTACGAAGATGGTCCTTCAGCAGAGAGAAAAGAGAAGAAAAGAGAGAAATGAGGTTAAAGATAGGATAGGTACGGCGCGAACAAGTCGTGTTGGACTACCTACATATAGGTCATTTTGCGAAACTTTTTAAACCAAATGTTTTTCAGAAAAATCCTCATGTGGCACACTCGTCAACGCAAGCGTTTATAACCTAACGTTGATCACTATCCACAAAAAACAATAATCAAATAAAAAATAATGCATAAAACAAAACGTATGATCATATAATTTTTTTCTCTCGAAAACAGATTAAAGGAAAATTTTATACCAACTAATAAAATAATTGTGAAACTAACGAACAAAATTAAAAAAAAAACAAATACGCTTTAATATTTACGCGTACAGGAAACAATTGTAACTTTTGATTGAATTCGAAATTTTTGTATAAAACTAATATCGACTAAAAAAACTTTTCGACATCATACAAAGGCAATATATTGTAACGGCCAATTTGTATATACAATAATTGAATGAAAGTAACAAAAGCGTAATTGGTTCCTATTATTTTACTTATTAATATATGTATACGTGTACGAGGTTTTATTCGTTGAGAAATGTCACATAAGAGAAATAACTATACGAGTAGTTTAGCGTAACGCTACATCGCAGTACCCACTTACGAATGTACATATAACATATTTCCATATCACTTAGCCTTAGCTACTTAATTAACTTACATTTTTTACACAAATTCGTTCTCCACCAAAATTATAATACCCTGATTTTTGCATCGGGGCTAAAGAAGATCAAGACCAATCTAGTAACGGCATATATCCCGTTACTCTCTGTAATGTTACAGAGAGTATACGAATATCAATCTCTCTTTCTCATAAAGAGAATAATGAACAACAGAACACTACACTTTTTTTGTAAATAAGTAGAAAAAAGCTGGTCACAATGTGAGTATTAATTTCATATAAAACAAAAAATAACCAATTAAATTGAACGCATCCATTACAGAAGAACGGACAGTAGTTGTTTTTTGATGTAAAGCTTTCGATATTAAACTAATTAGGGCTATACCTGGCTAGAATAGATACGGGATTAACAGATTACGTTAGTCAATATACGTTGGAAATAATACGGCTTGACGTATACACTGTACATTTAAATACAAAAACATCGAAAGGTTTAAGCCATTTCATTAATTAGCATATCATTGAATGACCCGTCGTTACATTGTATACAACATAATCGATTTCTTTATATGAGTAATGAGTATGCTTATATCTTAAACTACGCAACGGTTTTTTATAGATAGTGTTTCCAGAGAAAGTAATAAGATCAAGCGGAAATAATATGTTGTTTATTAAATCTAACTTGTTACTACAATACAAGTAATATCAAACCAATCTGTCTTTAAATAGTTACCTTTTTATGATGTATACCGACTCTTCTTACAAACAATCATACCTAAAAAGCTAAACCGACCGACCGACGTTTCAACGTCCTTATTTATACTAATGTACAAAACTGAAGTTTCTTGGTTATTTGTTTGTTGGTGTGAATGCGTTAATCTCATGAATAACAGGTTTGAATTGACGAATTATGTTTGTGTTGCAGGTCCTATTATCGTGGTTTTATGCTATATCAGGCTGAATATTTTAGAAAAAACGGGGAAATTATTCAAATCTGTGGGCGTCCTTTGCGTTCGCTGCGTAAACGTCGAATATGAGCCTTATTCCTCTTAAAATGATTTGAAAAAAGTCCGCGACAGTATATGTCTATCTATTAAAATGTACTCACTATGCCCTTATTTATTATTTTTTTAAATTTACGTACGCTTCTCTTTCTTTAAAATATTATATTATTTCAGAAACTTATTTCTTCTTAATCATACTAAATAGATCGACGGGAACGAAGTCGCGAACAACAACTAGTCAACAACAATAAAACAATGAAACGCCAAAGGTTTGCCTCGCATCAAAACTGCCCGCATAATTTTCGTATCAAAAACCAACGACGGTACCGATAACGTTCAGTTTCTCTTCGAACATCCTGAATCCTCGCCGCTTTCGTTTTTAACATGCATACATAAATCTATTTGTTCCATCGGACTTATAAAAAAATTATATAAACATAATAAACGAGCAGCGTCAAATATTAATTAAACGATACAATTTACGACAAACTATCCTACTAGGAGAAAATTAAAGATGAGCGAAGGAAAGGACGTCGAATTTTCTCTCGGCAATTTTATATGGAAAGTGTTAAAACCACGGGGTCTGGAAAATTTTTCAAGCATATTGCCACGCTTGAAATAATTTCATACCGTGTCGTGATTGCGTTAACTGTTATATCGAGTGTGAAAAAATCACTATATCAACCCTTGACTCTGAGAGTGGCAACGGTAAATAACTGGAAATCATTCCTTCGTTAAAGTTAAAAAAGAATTTTTAAATTATTTATTTAAGATCGCTTCAACATCCAAAGAGCGACCTCTGTGGGTTAACAATATCAAATTAAACCTTAGTAACCTGTCAGCTTCAGGTACGCAACGGTTCCCTCTACATTACTTAAAAATACTTTAAATTATTAACAAATAGGTAAAGTCAAAGTCAAAAGTATCTTTATTCAACTAGGCTACATAAAGTAACACTTGTGAATCGTCGTGATATTACAAAACATTAACCACCGCTTCGGAAGGCAGTTTCTACAGAGAAGAACCGGCAAGAAACTCTGACGTTAGTTAGGATATCTTATTATCTAAGATGATCAGTACAGATAAATTGACTTAAACTCTCATGGACATCGACTGTATTTTATAGCAATTAGTCATCAAATACAACGGATGTAGCTCCCTTGGAACAAAACAAAAACCTTTTACTATACAATGTTTTGTAACAAGATTAATATACGGATGCAACATACAATTCTTCCCGTGTCATGTTTGAAGTATCCCTTTCAGTGCACACTGCCATATTTTATTGGCAATTACAGAGCCGGCCCAATGCTGTTTTTAGCAGCCGAGGGATTATTGGGAAAAACAAAATATCTGCTCACTATGTCGGGATTTAAATACATATTACGAGTACGGGTTGGGTCGCTCTCTAGTCGCTGGGCGCTTGATATGTTTTAGTACCAGCCAAGTGAACACAGGTTACAAACAGCTACGTTCATGAATTCCGTGCTTTATTACAGGCCACCCAGCATAGTTCAGCTCTAATGGAAGCGAACATTACAACCACAATGGGAGAGAAAATAAAATAATTAACCTTTAAATTAAAAGCAGCATTCATTGCATTGAATTAGCATATCTTTGCAGCGCGCATTATTCCTGTATGACAGAAATTTCTATAATAACATTTATTTAATGAGACTCAATAGCAGCGTCGTTAGCGAACTAATCCTTCATCATCGACTGCGATTCAGTTTATTAGTGCTTGCGTAAAGTCATAACATGAGCGCTTAGTACCTTGTGTGAATACAGAGCAATTACAGAGCGAGGGGATGTCAAAGGGTCAATATATCAGATTATATTAATAGGTTTGATGGCTCAGGTACTAGCTTCCTAATATCGTAGGTGTCACATATCAAAGGAGTCATAGCATACAGTGAATATTGTAATTTAGTGGTGCTTCGTCGTATTGTGGTGTGAGTGTAACTTGATAGCAACGGTAATATTTAAGTTCGAATCATTACATACAGCATTTCGTTGTTATGCAATATATAAGTTAAGTTAAATAAATTTATTTGATATGACGAAATAAAGAAACTTCAAGGCGGAAAAAAAAAACCATTCCATGATAGTCCATCTGTTAAGATCCTTTACTACTCTCTGACTGACTTCACACTATAAAACAATAAAAATAAATATATGATGTCACACACACAGAAATTAGTCGATACTAGAAAGTTAGAGTTGCCTCAGTTGGTTCACATTTAAGATAGATCCTCTCTTTCACGAAAGAGAAAGATAAACACATCAACATCACGCTGAAGGGATAAACGTAAACACTTATTAAAATCAATTTACAGATCCTTTTACGCGCTGTCGGATATCGCGAGCTTTATTATTCCAACGTGCGAGTTTAATATCTCTTTTATTTGGTAAATTACATATTCGAAATCCATGCAATTATCCGTTATTACCATTACATTATTGTATTGATATTAGGTGTAAATCCAGCAATCACATATCAATCAGCAAGCGAATTTGAATCACGTTCGCGTATTGAATTTCGTTGGTAACGATCCGGGACTCTTCTGATATGTAAATTACAAATCTTGTTTATTAATTGTAATAGCTTTTGAAAACATTTGATGATTAGACGTACTATATGTGGAATCGCGTTGTGGCTTTTCTTTGAGGTAAAGGAGAACTAATATATTTATAATAGCTGGTCCCACGTGACTTCGTACATACCCTGCATGTAATCTTATACCCTACTTGGATTCTCTTTCAAGGTAAATATTTCATATTTATCCTTTCCTGTATGGTTCCCTGGTAGAAATGGCTTATAGCCATTTACATCTATGGCCGCCATTTACATGTATATTTATTCTTTTTTTTGTATAGGTATGTTGTAATGTTGTTTTTTTTACATGTCACATTTTTTTACATGATAAATAAATTTTAAAATAATGATCATGTATTAAAGAAGATGAAAGTGGAATTAAATGTTTGATACCAATGTTAAATACTTCAGAGGTTCAACGATTTTCAAACACTAACGAAGACATAGAAAACCTATTCAACAAATTCTTTTGAGGTTTGTTGAAACATTCCAAGTGACGTCGTGTTTATTATTTTCAAAGAAAATGACAGGGATCTTTTAAGATTTTCCTTCGATTATTTTTGCGAAGGAGCTTGAAATTTAATTAGCCAGCTAGTTTACACTATTTATGGTTTTATAACAAGTTAATTGAACTTTCCGCAGCGCCAACTGAGTTTTTATGAAAGTATGATTTTCAAAATACATTAGTTTACAGAACCTGCTTCGTTCATCTCGTGGAAGTAGTTCAACAATTTATTTGAAGGAAACTATGAAGTGTGAACTATGAAACTAACATTTACTAAATCATTCTAATCATTCGCAGTTTCCCACAGATTAGTGCTAAGTTTTCCATTGCCCTTAATAGAAGAAGTCGCGGGCAGCAACAAGTATATTTTATATTCTGAAAGATTATGTACCATTTATTAATTAGATAGAGAACGTTTTTATTCGTCATAGTCACATCTATACATTAAATCTAGACACAAAATTGCCCTTTTCGAATGGACGTCGATATTATTTTCCCCTCTATCACATATCTGTGCATTGGAAATATATGTAGTAACGAGGACCTACCAGACACATAACACAAATATACGGGCGAG
>JADANM010005835.1:8816986-8831431 GCA_026213755.1 Eurema hecabe | reverse complement strand
CCCAACCATCTGATGCACACCCACGCGAGCGAGCGTCATTGCCTCCTCATAAGTCTCCCCGCGGGCCGCGACCATCGTGTCGTCTGCGTAGCACACGAGGTCAAGGCCCGGGGGGAGGTGGGGATCGAACCTGCGCCAAGCGGTCGTCAAATTTTGAGTTTGAGGCAGTGTGTCTTTGAGATGTTGTTTAAGAAGCTTATTATTCTTTTAAATTCCCATTTGTTTCATAAATATTCATAAAAATGCTTAGTGGAAAGATTAGCCGAGGAAAAGAGCTTGCCTAGTCTCCGTAGCGCGGGCCTCTCCTTACTTTGGAGAAAAAGCAAGTCTTTAGTTGCTATTTCAGTTTGAATTACATGACCGACTCACGTTTACATTTGATATTTCATGCTCCGGGCGGGCTCCGTCTCTCCTATGTAGGATGTAATTCTACACCAGTCTGTCCGTGCGTGTTATAGACTTGAATAGACTTATCTTGTTACTTAGAACTAGCCTACGGCACACCGTACCCTATTGGAATTGAACATTTAGTTTATTTATAAATATTCGATTGTAAGGAATTTTTTAGTTCAATTTGTTAAGGCGTGGATAGCGTCGATCCCCTCTAGAACAGGGTATACATACTTGAGGCGATCGTCGTGACCTATTAATTGTTATTGTAATGACTTATGATTATCTACTTAAACGGTTTTATTATAATTATTTTTAAGCATTAATTTTATTTCCTTTACAACATTTTTATTCGTCACAATACTAATGTAATTATTTCTTTCAACTTTATTTTACATTACTGCGAGTTAAATAGTAAAATTATATTATGGAACTATACCTAGCGTTTAGTCAAACAAGTCTGATGATATGTGTAGTATTAGTAGTATCGAATATCTCTAATTGCTTATAGTGGTAAGAGGATCCCACTAAATTCACCACATAATTATGTTACAAACGTGATTAGCAATAGTCCATTACATAGAACAATAAAATTAATACACAACAAACATTCGGCTCGTTTAACTAACCATCGTAAACCATCAATGATAGTTGGCTACGTTACGCGTGGAATTCTTTCTATTCTAAAATCAGAGTCCCGGGTATTTCAAATATGAAGTCATATATCGAATTCCGCGCGAATTTACCATTTTTACCGCTTCTCCTGTGAACTTATTATGACATCGATTAGCTTTTCCGATGAATTCAATAGCGAGTTCGTTTCGCAATGCAATTTAGGTCTTCATCTTTTTTTTTTAATTTGAAAATTACTTATGATACGTTTTTTTATCGTCCCGAGATTTTGTTATGGAATAGTTTAGGGTTAAGATGATTTGTAAATCCAAGTGTTTTCATTTGTAGTGGGGTTCTTTTCTCCAGATTATTAAGATTTTTTTCTTACTTAGACGAATTAATATGTGCTAATATTTTAAGAGACAAAACTTGTATTATTCTGAGTTAATATAATTTCAACTAATTGTACCACGAAGCTATATGCTAACGAATCATATCAAAAAAGAATCTAACGACATTGGTCGTAGCAAGAGAACTTTGGTGGAAATTGGTTCAGGCTTGCGTTTTGTCGGGGGTTAATAAGAAGCTCTTTAACAAGATAAAAGCTGTTGGTATTAAAAATCTAACGCAGGCACAGTCTGGACTAACAGCTAGTATGATTCCGTCATATTTCGCAATTCGAGTGTGTAGTGCAGTTACTAGATTTTCAACTCTAAAATCGTAAAGGTATTTCAATATAAAATGATATATTGGATTCTGCGTGAAGTGAATTTTTCATGTACACATTTATACCTTACCTTTGAGCACTTACAATATTTATTCGCTTTAAAATCTAGTTATGGAAATTTTTAAATCCGGCTGGTTTTTGTGCAGTACATTTAATGCACGTATGTAGGAGCTATGGATACATACATTTTCCGATAAAGATATAAACATGCTAAATATTATAATTTCTTCAAGAAAATACTTTAGTTTATAATTTATACTTTTGCTTGTTTAATAGCAATACAATAGTTACTTGTTGCCTTCTAGATCGTAATCAAAACATTAACAATTAGATAAGACTAGCCCTGCGATTTCAATCGTTTGTAGCAACCTTTTACAATGCGCAGAGCTCTGAATCGCGCTTATGATGATTTTTCGAGACAGCATAATATACAACTTCTCGACATCGACTATAACGGCCTAACTGCCGAAACGTCGAGAATCCTACCTATGGTTCAGAAGGATTTTGATCCTTCTTTTTTAGGTTTGTCTAAAGGTTACATCCTCTCTATTCGTTTACGTTCAAAACCCAACTCACATTTTTTAATAACTCTTAATAAATATACTAGAAAGATTTCTACAAATATTGTATGTTAAATTTACGAAGATCCAATTATAATTCCCTACAAAGCGACACAGTTAAAAACTGTCCTCTCTATTTTTTTTTTATTCTATGAAGTGGTTAGACGTGTTGGACGCCCTACTGATGGTAAGAGAAATGCCAGCCCGTAACCAATGTAGCTACAATACAAATGTTGCTACAAAGCCAATGTGCTACCCAGAATTTTGCTCCGGGCAGGAGTGCGCTACATCGACGTTCCCCACTTTGAGTTACAAGATGTTAAGGACCCAGTAATCACACTAATCAATAATTAATCACTACTGTTGGCAATTTACATTAAAAATAAAAATATATTTCAAACTACGTAATTATATACATACTATTTCTCTTTACAAAACAAGAAACAGCCAGAAAACCACTTGTTCGTAGCTCAAGTTATTAAAAATACGAATACAGTTAACTTCAACAATGGACGTTATTATTATAGCAGATAACTTGGTTATAAATAACATTATTTTTTATATCTCAGTAAAAAGCGAAAGCCTATGTCCTTCCTCAGGCTTTAGTCTGCCTTTGTTCCAAATTTCGTTCTAATCGGTTCACTAGTTTTAGCGTGATGGAAAGACAGACAGACAGAGTTACTTTCGCATTTATATTATTTACTATGGATTAACATTAATATTATATTTTGCTGCCTAAAAATTAAACAGCTTATAACTACTATGTTAATATCATTATTTCATTTAAAGGACTTGTAAAACATTACATCTCACCGTAAAACACGAATTAGCATTTACAATTATAACTTTGCATTTTTTTCCGTGTGCTGTCAACAAATTCAACGGTAAATGAAAAAAAAAAACTATATAAATAAAGGTAATTATCACATGGACACTAATTGTAGCAACACTATATTTAACTGTCCGTAAATCATAAAACAGTTTTACATTTTCTGTTTGCTGCATAAAATTTAAACAGCAAACGAAAATTAATTAATTAAAGCGACCCTAAAAACAATAGAAATTATTACATAGCGAGTAATTGTAAAAACATTAAATCTATCTCTCGGCGAAACACGAAACAGCAATAGAGCCACTTGTTGCGCTCTTGCTCGATACTTCAAAATTATTCGCTACGTTCCCACTGTTGTGGTTTCATTATTATTCCGAGCATATTCCGTGTTTTTGAACACATATAAATGCCATTTCTATGAAACGAATTGGTTTGTGCGTCATTCGTGTATTTTGATCTTTTATCTCAAATTCAAAATGTACCGATATTTACGTTTACAATAACTGCCTAATCAATGACTAATAAATCCTGGAGCTACGATATCAAATATATTTAACTAAAAATTTTCCGACCCCAAAATATAAATGATTATATATACATCAAAATAAATTTCGCACGCCGCAATTAACAATTAAAACACCTTCGCTAATTAACATCCCTAATTGAAGAGCCGCTTGTTTCTAACTCGTACTTTATACACAATTCATTAATTTATGTTTATTTCGTGTAGATTAGTTTAAAAATACTCGATATCCCGAATGCAATTCAAATTTTAATTTTAAAAAATAACTAACAAAACCATAATTATTTAAAACAACAAATCGCTTTTCTTTAACATCGCTTAAATTCAATTACTCCATAGTCCATACTTTAAAGAAATTTCGATAGATTCGTACAACTTGTTGCTACGCCGCGTGCTATAACGACTGACACCTGTAAATGCAATGCCATACCTGAAACTCTGGGGGCGGCTCGATCGCTGTGACGATGACCTTGCCGGGGCCCTTCTTGACCGTGTTGAAGAAATCGCCGCAAATGCGCTCCGAAGCGTCCGTGGACTCGCAGAGAGACAGCGACCTCTCGTCGAAGTCACTCTCCTGCAACTGTCGAACGCGATGCATTATCTCTGCGCGCTATGCACGGTGCACCCGACTGCACTGCCCGCTGGCTGACGCAAAAGTGACTTACAACAACGCTACGGAATCATAATTTATCTAGGGCCGGATTTCAATGGCCAGATCGCCCGGGCAGGGGGTTGCATGCTAACTATACTTGTTAGGGCGGATTAGCGCAAATTAACACCGTTCACGGTCTGGCCGCCTCTACAAAAGCTATTCTACATTGTACTTTTACACTTTCATATACTGGCTGGTTACTTCTTTAATTATTAATTGGTATACGTCTAACTATAACTAATACGTCGTAAGATATATTAAGTAATTATAGCGTTAAAAACAGGTGTTTAATAAATGTAACATGCTATTTATAACATTCTTATAGTTAATACAATTTTAAACGCGTCTAAACGAATTCAGGCGAAATATATTTCTATTGATTTTCCCTCAAGCGCAACCTTCTTTTGTTTCTGCATTCTCCATTTAATATTCTAGTGATTAATTCTCCGAGATATGTCCATTAGAAAAGCTTTTATATGGTATTAAAAGACTTTGAACTGTAAACGTTTTAAACGTGAAACTGACTTACTTGTCTTCTACTAAAATATATTTACCTCTATATCATTCAATATTCAAGTTATTTATTCAGAGGAATATGTCCGTTAGAATATTAACACAGTAAAGGCTTTCAAAGACTTTAGTTAGACTTTGGTTTTCAGACGTTATAGGTTGTTGATTCTAACTTAGAGATGGCTATTAAATAATACATTGGGCAATTTAAAAATGAATGTCATAGCTCTAATTGTGCGTCTGTTCTCGTTTTTTTTGTCTTTTTCATGAATGTTATTCGACGAATTTTCTTAATACTATCTAATATTACAACAAACTTTTTCAATCTAATTTCTACTTAATATTTATTTATTTTACTAATTTTTTTTAAATTAGGCATGCACAATACATTTAAGAATACAGACAATTTATAAATATAATACAAGTAACAGGCCGATGCAATAAAAACACAAATAACACATCTAAAACATATCCTACTCTCGTATCATTAAGAGGCTACATTGAAATTTTTCGCATAGCACACTCGCACGAGTCAAAGGTTATTTATAAATACTCCAACCCAATCAAGTTTCTGAGGTCCGGCTGGCTTGAAATTTGTAACTTTGTTTCTATGGCGCGCACAGTAAACCTTTGCACGGACTTACTGCGTATAAATGTATTAGTATGTGTAGGTCAATATGTAAAGGCAGGCGTGCACGTGCTGTTATTTTATGTTTTCTTGTACAGGACATTGGTAAGGAGATTTGGCTGGAGTTAAGTTACAATTACCAAGAGGTTTCGCGAATGCATTCGCAGGACTTTCTTAATATTAGAAGTGAAAAATTTGCTGCTATTCCTCCAAATTTCTGAATGAAATATAATGAAATCATTAAACTAAATATAACAGTACTTTATGCCGGTATTCTGTAAGTGAAGCCAGACCAAAAAATAGGTATATAATGTACTAGCTGCTGCCCGCCTCACCGTCCGCGTGGACTTTCTTTTATATAGACCCCCCTCCCGACCCCGTTTTAAAACCCTTTTTCCGGTTAAAAAGTAGCCAATGTAAAGTACATTATTATACATATTACTCAGGCTCTAGACCATCTATGTACCAAATTTTCTTCTAATCGGTTCAGTAGTTCGAAAAACTTTCTATGTTGGTAGAATTATTAAAAACGTTAGTAACTAGAAAAACGAAAAAGAAACTAATAATGAATACTTTAAAAATCTTTTAAAACATGTATTTCGAAATATATTATACCATTCGTTACATACGATTAAATCTATTCTATTTATAGAATGGTTAAATACATAAGTTCTATTATTTAAGTAAATATGTAAATAATTTCTGTGAGTTAGATTAAACAAAATAACAAGATTATAAATAATAAAAAAAATTCTAAGACCTCTCAGCAAGATAACCTATTTATAATTACTCTTGGTGAATTATGGTTATTCATATTAAAAAGTATAATATTGTGCATAATCGTTTAGGTGAATAAAAATGTCTGATTTCTTAAACGTTTTAGACCAAAAGAAAAAGCTAATTCACATTTTGTTCTATAGATGAATTACTTTATACAAAAACAGACGACTTGAAACGTATTTAATTATTACAATGAAGCGAATAAAATAACACAAATAGGCATTCATTATTTCTATTGACAATTTTAAAAATTATGTAGTATTATTTAAATTGCTTCTCTTTAATTAAATAGATAATTAACTTATTATTCAGCGCTACATTTTCATTTAAAAGTAAATGCGTTTAAAACGTTTTAAGAATGATCTAGTTTATCCTTACTAATACTATAAATAAAAAAAGAGAAAGTTTGTTGAAATATGAAAAAGAGAAAAAACATTTCTGGCTAATGTTTCTTGTGCAGATATTTCTATATTTTAAGAATTCAGTTCCTCTTATATAATGGCTAAATACTATATACGTACGACAAGCTTTAAAAGCTGCCGAAATCGTAGCAGCAACCTCGTAGCGTCGTAGGTCGCTACACGCTACGATTGTAGACGCGTAGGAGATAGAACATCGCTCAAGTAAACCTCTATCATCCAAACCTCTATCCATCTTGACTTCGTATTAAAACTAAGTATTCCAAAATTAAAACCACAGGTTCATTTTTTTACTGATTTCAAAAAGGCGGTTCAATTCGACCATGTTTGATCATCATGCTGTTTATTTAAAATCATATGCCGCTTTAGCGATGTTATAAAAGTGATTCCATAATTTAAGACTGATATAAATCTTAAAAGTAATCTTATCTAGATTAAATTAAAAAATTAATAAAATTTAAATGAATATTTAATTATAGTTAATCGTTTCTCAAACCGTTAATATGTTTAAACTTGAGTAAACAATTATTTCCAACTATAGTACTGCTCTTATAGAATCATGAGTCGTAGGTTTAACGTGTAATATATCAATGACTTACTTTAATATTTCATAATGCTAACAAAGCCGTAACAACTCCTAGAACCACAACGCTATTTCCTGAAGATTCAATGCAAATAGCTTTTACGAACAAGTCAATTATACGGCATTAAGTTGTTACGTAACGCCGTGAGTGTTTTAAAGAAGTCTTCAACTCACTGAACTGAAGATTGATGAGAAACTACCTAAGTCTCTATTCGGCACAACTATTTATTGAGGGTCTGTTTGGGGCTTGTTCGAAGCAAATATCGCTTTTCTGTTTGATATTTCGGTTATACAATGATCGTTGTGTTAAGTTGTTCTTGTTAAAAACATATTTGATAATAACTTTCAAAGTAGAGCCATGCCGTTAGGCTGATTAAACCTGAAACTGGGATTAAGTATCATTTTAAAGGGCGGCAACACACGTGAGGCAATTAGCTTTGTGACTGCTTGTCGGCGGAGGTGGTCCCTTGCCTTTAGGCAAACCAGTCAAAAAAAGTTCGACTCACGTTGTTTCCGTGGATCGATTTTCATTTTAATTCTATAGACTGATTTTACTCAATAAAATGTCAGCAGTCACTATTATGAGTATTAAACAGATGCTAGGCTTTATTTAAAATCTTAAGACCTTGTAAAATCGTGAAAACAACCTCACCTTCACCAAACTTGAAACGTCATGTATTCAAAAAAAAACCAAAAGAGCGGACGACAGGCGATCGATAATTAAATTAAAAAAAAATTAATAGCCTTGACAGCTTAATCCAGTTTGATTTTAATTATACTGTTTAATTTAAAAGTTCATCTTTAAAATATAAAATGTAAGAATTTAATTTAAAAATTCATTAATTTCCTTCCGTACGTAAAATTTTAAATTTACCGTTTACGTATTAAACAATGAAAATCACCGTTTCAATATTGTGTAATAAACGGCGCTCTTTAAAAAGCGAATATTCCATTTTTAATAAACTAGCTACTATATTATCGTGTTTATTTTTTAATTTGTTTACACTTTTGCATTATTTTTTTCTTGAAATGTTTTACATCGTATATCGGGTGAAGTCAATTTTAATAGGTTGTGAGGGCCGATACTAATCCACTGATTTGTAAATCGCGCTCACGATATATGTTAAAGACGTAGCTTATATACAACGCTTATTCTCAACGCCGAACCATTGGAGTCAAGTGAAGAGACAGGTCAAGGTGCCTTTTTGGTTTAAACTTTAAAGGTAATCTTAACAAAGAGCTTTATCTGAAAAAGGAACTTATCCTAGCTAACCCTTTCTCAGAAAAACCGAGTAGCAGAATAACTTTAAAACATTATTAAAATGGCATTAGTGATAATGACTTACGTATATAAAATCGGAGGACACATGTCACAACTACACCGTAATAAATACATACTTTAAAATGACGTCATAAAGACGACAAACGTAGCAACCCACACACTTACACTCATAAGCTCTTACATAACATTAACTCACAAACAAGCAATAAAAACATTATAGAGACACTGCTAGCGGATTGAATCGCGAATAAAATTAAGTTCCATTTCATATGGACTGAGCGAGCTGTGACGAAGTTGGCAAATGAGATAGGGCAAAAAGGGCGAGCGTGGTGCGGTTTAGTTATAATTAATATTCCATATTATTAACTGTGTTTGTGGATTCGTTTCAGCATAGTCGATACATAACTCAGTTTACTGTACTACAAGTACGAATGCTTTCAATCGATTACGTGTCAGGAAACAAACTATATAAGTACAATGTAATACTTGAGAACTTACATCGGTTTAGTTGAAAGCGATTATTTTTCAATCACCTGTTGGTGAGCTTCGACTTTTATACTAAAATACATCATATTGGACATCGTATACATATATGCATTTACTTCGACAAAGCCCGTGTCTTTGACAATCATACAAAAGTAAGTCTCAAATAGCCCTTTTGGACATATATTAAATGACTTAAACTTCTTAAATTGTTATGCAAATCTGTCTAGTTAATTCGAAGCCTTATCAATGCATACTAACAATTAACACTCTTATTATTAATATTAGTATAGATACATAAATAGTATTACAATTATATTGAAATCACTCACTTCCATGTTATTACGAAATTTTTTTCAGTCCATACATATAACATACAAAGTACCAATCGCATTATACGTGCTAAGTCATAAGCCGTATTTATTGAAAGAAATTTCCAAGCAATAAATCATTTCAATGGAAGCAATAAAATTCTAAGCTAAAAAATAAGAACCAATAATAGGATTTCATTAAATGAATCACTACTCCGTTATGTAATGATTCCTTGAGCGATCACTCATTGTAGTTTTTCTAAGGAAAACGTCTTGCCTATTGAATGCAAATTGCCCTCAGCTTCATCTTATTAAAACGTAAATTAGTAAGGAATAAATTCTCAAACATTTGCACAACTGCGTAGTACATTAGTCACTTAATCGAGATCAACTTTTAGTATATACGTCTCAAATGAGTAAACAATGTCAAAATAAACTAAAAAATATACAAAGTATATAGAGTAGTGAAGGGCAAACGTGATAGCTTTAATTTGAATAAGGCATTTTAGATTTGAAATAAAACAATTGCAAATAACTATTTATAGACATTAAAGCCAGAACACTGAAACTATATTTAAATTTAATAACAACTCGAATCGGTACTCTTTAACAGTTCGTCATACAAATCTGTCAAATTACGAGACTTGAGTATTTTTTCCCAAGTCTTATTATACATGTTATTTACGCGCAAGGTAACTGTGAATTCTGCCGCAAAACTAAGAAATATATTTTAAAAACTAGGAAGAACATAGTGACGGGACTCATAGTTCCGATAGTTTCCAACGGCGAAGTAAAAGTAGAAAAATTCTTTATTGAAGTCTCGAGATCTGTTTACAGGCTCTTTTAACGGTCACTTCTGTTGAACATTACCGCCGCTTCAGAAAGTTGCTCATTGAAGAGCCGGCGAGAAACTGCGATTTCAACTTGGGTTAAAGTTTCACAACACTTATTTAAAATACAATTTATATTACTTATTCGTTTTGTATAAATATTATAATTAGCGTTATAAATGAATAATTTGGAGTAGAAATATCAAATCAACTAATTTATTATTTTATAACGTTGTTGATAACTGAAATGTTACAAATTTGATAACATCAACCAGCGAAATTACTGGGCTAATGAGTCTTAACATCTGATGACTCATAGTGGGGAGCGTCGGTGTAGTGCTCCCCTGCCCGGAGTTGAGCTGTATAGCAAAGTTCCGGGTAGCACTGCATTGGCTATGGGCTGGCGTTATTCTTACCATCAGGAGTGCGTCCAGCTCCTCTCCTCTCTTCATATTATAAAAACATGTCTTTTAGTGTCATGAATTTATTTTGAATGAATTGTATATTAGAATTTAGATGAATGAATGCACGATGCATAACTTTCGCAGTTTAATATTTTTAAGGACATTCTAATCGAGCCAGTTAAATGTTTTGGTTTAACCATTAAAGAATACATGAGTCCTTAATTTTAGTTTATTTATCTCAATATAAAGGACAGCTGGTTCAGCTGTTACTCAGTATCTTGCTTTATAAAAATACCTTTGCCAACATATCTGTCTCATGTTCAATACTAATAAAACCAGGGACGTTTAATCGTGTTGTGTGATAATTTCATTAGTTGCCAGTTCGCTACTTAGCTGCTAATTCTGAATTGGTGCGATGGGTAAATTTATCTACCTACCTACCTAGCTACCGCATACGTTGCTTAATTTTCTATGATCTCGAATTAATGTTTTGGTAACTATTTTCTAAACGAAACAAAATATAAAAGACTAAGACAAAAGGCTATATAAAGAAGCAATTTTAAACAATCCTTGTATCGTATAAATTATATTATTAGAGCTGCTAAACTAAAAAATCTCATCAACATTTTGATAATGAAGAGCTACACTACCTTTTCGACACGGAACCAATCCGGAATAAAAACAAAACACACAAGGAATCTTATCATCAGTTCGAATATGAACGTGTACGTTGCATGACACCGTCGATTTGATTGAGATAAATGTATTTGCATTGTTTTGTTCCTGGTTATTTCTTACGCAACTGGTTTTTAATTTTTATAAGGACGTATCGCTACAATGTAGAATAAATATAACCTGATTAGTTCACGCTATACCTTTCCTACCATAGTCTTATTATACCAGGGAGCCGCAACAAAAATGGTTGAGAACCACTACCTTATACCATACACCCACCCGTTTTCCTCCGCTTAAAAACCATCCTAGTACTTCACCTACGGAATATTCCTCAAAAAGAAATAGATTCAACCTTTATGCAGTTATGCAGTTCACAAAATATTTGACGATTCATTTCAATATTGTAGATAGTTCGCAGCAAATTTTCCCGACCGATTCTAATATGAATCGAATAATTATTCACTGGTAGATATTATTACTCGATTAAAACAATTGTTTTAATACAAAAACCATCCCTCGCCTCCCTGTAAGTTCGTCTCACACGACGTATAAGCGGACCTTTAAAGGCTATCAGCATACAAGTGAATTTAAACAGCTGCAACGGTAGTGCTTTATTTTAATTACATTTCAGAACGGTCGGCCGCTGAGCAGGCGGAAATTGTTCCGATCTTGTAACAGACAAGAAGTCCGAAACAGCGATCGTTTACTTTAAACGTTAAACCGGTGAGAATATTTGACTTGTTCGATTAGAATATCCTCTCTTATATAATAAAAGTCAAAATTGTGAGGATATATGCATCTATATATGTTTATTACTACTTAATAGATTTGGCTGAACTTCGGCATGCAGGGTCCACCGTCTACCCTGAATTGCACTTAGGGAAACCTCGTGGAGAATTGTAAAATACGTATTAATTTTTAAGTTCTTTATTAATATCTCGGTGTATTAATTATTATCAATCATCCGGAAGGTACATTACCACTACAAACCCACGAGCTTACAAACCCTATTTAACACGAGTGTAATAAAAATGTATTATTAAACTAACTCTCTACATGTTTTCTAAATACAATAGATTCAACAAAAACACGAGATGTGACGTTTAGCTTCTTTTATCGCTTATAAGCTACGAAAAGCCTTTTCAAATTTAGCGGTGCATTAAAGTACACTTACAGCTGTTAGTTTAGTTAGTTTGTAGTAGAAATTGTCCATTAACATCGTTAACATAGTTAAAGATCGGCTTAATTTTAATATTCTTTTGCTTTATGTCGTTATGGATTTTTGCGTATTTTTTTTCAAAAATTAATATGCAAAGCATTTCTTGCTTATTGTCCCAAAAATCTTGAAAGTTATAGATCTAGAAGTTTAACTAAGTAATAATGAATATACTCTAGTTAGTGAGTGAGTATACTTTCGCCAACAAAGTTGTACCGCTCGCGGAGTCGGCAGTTGAACAAAGAATATTCTGGAATGTTAAATTCATCGCAGTGTGTAAGGGAATCGTGGAAGTATTTGTGTCCGGATTATTCGCAAATTGTTCGGCAAATACTCGATAACATAAACGACGCTTTGTGCGATGTACCGGCGTGTTTGGAATTCCATTTTTTCGAAGCTTCAACACGTAATGCGTTACGAGAACAACGAAAGGATTCCGGGTTGGAAATTTGAAAATGTTAGAGCATTTCATTGGCAACAATCGGACACCTGCCTGAGGGATTTCCGATGAAACGCAACAACTTTCATATGGCTACTATTGACGCAGGGGGATCACAACAAGCAGAATAAAACTAACAGTTTTCAACAGAATTTTTCTCATTCCTGACGAACTATTGCAATTTCAAATTACGCGTGTTTTATTGTGTAAGTACAACAACAATAAATGCATCTAACTGAAAACTTAAATTGGAAACGTTACGTATAAATATATTTACCGGCAAACGTGATTAATTGTTCATTTCTGTTGAACAGCAGATTGAAATTTAAATATTGATATCATCATCGTGGTGGTGGATAAAAATAACATGTTTAACACATTGATCTACTTAGGCATTTACAAAAGAGCTTACTCTTTACCAGATATATTTGTATTGAAACTAAGTTTTAAATTCACATATGCACCTCAGGTACTATCATCTTGTAGTCCAAAGTTTGTTCTTACTTCAGACAGGTCTTCAATCAATTTGCGAGCTTCCATACAACGACGGTGATATGGATCTTGGAGCTGAGGTAATTCGGGTATACCAACAAGATATCTAAATCAAACTGAACATCTACTAATCTGGATAATAGTTGGCTAAACAAACGAGTAGGTACGACGATCGTTAGCCAAAAATACCGCACTAGACTCAGCCTGCGAGGTTATATCGAGCGGCCGGTTTAGCGACTAGTTATTGGTTATTTGAGTAATTGAAAGCCACAAGTTTTGAGAACACGGTTGTAATTTGAATGCCTGTCAAATACGTGTAATAATATAAAGGAAATAGATAAAGTATGTAATCAGAGGAATATTTTGGTTAAGTTCAACTGGTGTGTTTTATTAAGGCAAGTAATCATTCAAGTGAAATATTAATATTTTTTAAATTTAAAAAAATTAAAATGTTTGTAGTAGGTAGTTTTTTTCGACACTACCTTTAAATAATCAATGAAGAACATCAGTAAAATGCAACTGAATGTACTAGTACTTCAGAAATCTAACAAACTCTTATTAAATACTCATGAGTTGGAAAAATAAGTTGAAACCCATGTATTATGCATAAGTTCTCATACGCTGAGCTAAAATCGAGACTTCGCATAAGGAACAGTCTCCGAGCTCCATATTTTTAAACAAATGGTCGAACTCATTTGAAGTTTTAGAAATTATAGGATTCATTATTCATATCAACGAATATTTTTTTTTTTTTTTATAACATAGGGGGCAAACGAGCAGGCGAGCCACCTGATGGTAAGTGGTCATCGCCGCCCATGAACACTCGCAGAGCTTGACAACTCTGGAGTGGGTTGCCGACCTTTTAAAAAGATGTACGCTCTGTTCTTGAAGCACCCCAAGTCATAATTCATCGGAAATACCGCAGGAGAGAGCTGATTCCATAAGGTGGTGGTGCGTGGCAAAAAGTTCCGTTTAAATCGCACTGTGGTTGACTGCCAGCTGTCAAGGTGGTGCGGATGGTATTGCAGCCTGTGACGTGCAGTGCGGTAGTGGAATTCAGCTGCAGGTAAAGTTCCGAAAAGCTCCTCAGAGCACTC
>JADANM010005835.1:8784544-8814507 GCA_026213755.1 Eurema hecabe | reverse complement strand
AAAAATGTTCAAATTTCGGTATCATCCCCAGTCTCGTGTGGATAATCCCGAACTTATGGAGGGAGGAGTTATGACTACACACCCAGACGGGCGCCCTAACATCTTGTAAGTCTGTCTACATTCCATAGATAAGCTCCTGTTACCGGGCCACCGAGCAGTTAGCCCTGTCAGCGAATAGAACTGTACCACCCGTAGCGTATAAGTTAGTTTCTAAGTTAGTTATATTTGATCAGTCTTTGTAACCGGTTCCCTTTTCTTTAGAATAAATTAAACTATTAATAAATTATAGTTTCTTTTAAAAACCAATCCTACAATCTTGGCGATTTAACTACCTAGTAACAACTAGTAACATTGAGTATAAATTTACTCATTAAACAAACACAATCTAGCGAAATTAAAATTAAGTGAATTGGTTCTCTCCTCAGCTTAATATCAGGTAGTCTAACGCTAGCATGTTTTATGAAAAAAACTAAAAAACAAATGAAAACAATCGCAATGGTTTCAAAAGGTCTGGCCAAAAGCGTACCTCTAGACGGTTGGTACCGAAAATTTTTAATTCACATAACCATTCGGCTCAACATCACTAACTGTTTCCGAGAACCAGAAGCCGACCTTATTCCACTCACTCACTCACTCACTCTTTTCACCATTTTCCTCTCAATAAACGTATATTTGTACGGATTCAAATTGATATTAAATTGCCGTTTTATTTGACAGATGAAAAGTCCTAGAGTGGAACGACAGGAATATCTACTTTCAATGAATTTATTCAATTACTTATGCAAATGGGCGAGTTTCTTGAATATAACGAGCGATTCAGTGATATGAAATGACTTGTTTTTATTAACAAAGTAGCAAAGTTACCAGTGTAACTCGATACAATTCTCTTATAATACTTTCTACTTATTTAATTTAATGTTATCATGGGTTCTTAAACCAATAATATGTTTGACGTTGACATTTTTATCATAATCCATATCATGTATAGAATACCAAATCCCTCTTGGTTAAGTCATTTAACCATTTTCCAATATCACTAAGTATGAAACGAAGAACGTAAAAAAATTGAATTATACCAGATGTATTTAAATTCAGTGTGTAAGAAATACTACAAACAACGATCGCTTGCAAGTTGCGCGCAAATGGATACCTTTGAAGACCGGATGCTAGGCGCGTAGCGTCGCACAAAGCCAATTGAATACAAGAGGAGGGCTGACTGAATCATTCGTCTTGAGCGTCAAGTGTCCACCATTACTGCGACTACACCTAACCACCATCTGAACATGTGTTATTAAAAACCTTTTTACAAGCCTTATCTGTGATAATTAGTCTTCAATTCCCTAGCAAACGATGTAAGACTATTTATAATGGAGTACCTAATATGTTTTATTAGACTGTCTGACAATAAAGTGTTAGAAAATATTTCTCTCAACATTCTAAAGTTACGACATGGGTTGCTTTAAGAAGAGAGCATACATCTTTCTAAAAGGCCGGCAACTACTCCAGAGCTCCGCGAGTGACGATGGTCGACGATGGCCACTTTCCATAAATCTAATCTCTAGTCTATTCTAATATAAATCTTAAAAATATTTCCTTTTATGACAGTATTGTACATTATTTTCAAATCGTATCCCCTTTATATATTGTATGTGCACGTGCAGTCTATAGGATTTAAGCAAATGCGTACATTTGAAGGCTGATTCATTGGCGCGCTGCAGTAAGCCAATTGAATATAAGACGAGTATGAATAACATCTTAAGCCTCAAATGTCTATCGTAACAAAAGAACCACATCCTGAGTTTGATATCTATTATATACATGTATGACTTATTTACATCAATAATGGGACAGCTGAAACTAATCAATACATAGCATAAAACAAAGTCCCTGTCTGTCTGTCCCTATGTATGCGTATCTTTAAAAACTACGCAACCGTGGACAAAGGGATGTTTATAAGTATAATAATCACAAATTCCGATAAAACCGCGGGGAGCAGCCCTTCAAAATATTGATAGCCACAATGTAACTTGAAAACGGCAGTTATGGTGCTTCAAAATACTTCAATTGCTTATAAATTTTTCATATACCTGAAACTATTCTCATCCTTACACAACTATCTGCCTTTATTACTGAATATATCGCTATATTGAATATTGTAAAGCTGCATTATATTGTAGAACAAACCCTTCGAACAACAAACTGCGAATAATATCGTATATCGTGAATGAATATCGGTTTCAATTCCTCGTATTCAGAACCATGATCCTACAAAACCTATAATATTTGTATTACCATGTGCATTCAACGGTAATAAGGGATAATCGTTTCGGTCAAGAGAGAGATTAGAGAAATAAATCTATCAATATAAAATGTTTTCATATATAAAAGCATATACATATCGGGGAAAAGATTAGGGACGGTATGAATAAAATAAATAACTCAATAAAAAGACGCTTTTATAACACCTACATAACAAACGTATGTCAATCCTGTAACTATACCGCGAATGAACAGAGATCTTTATACTTTTTTATCGAAGCCAACTGAATACGAAATAGCGGGAACAAAACACGTTCTTATCAAATAACACCATGACATCGGACAGATAGATGTCACGCGTTTCAGAAACTGCAACCCGGTAACTTTACATATGCCAGTTCTGCTTTGCATCCACTGTCTCAGTAATTCGATCATCCAGCGCCCTTCGGATTTGATACATCCATTAAATTAATGCGTCCACATGGAAAGCACCGCACCAACTACCCATTTTCGGTGGGCGAATGCGAAAAAGGTCTCACCACTTCAATTCACTTTTTGCCGAGTGTTTGAGATAATTTAGCAGCAGCGGGATAAAATAGTTCTTATTGTCATTGTAAGTCCTGCTGAATGGGGCTCCGCGCAGAACAATAGATGCTGGTAAAAGTTAAGTTGCGAGCTCGTGATAAAAGAGTAAAATTTCTTGGCAATCGCTCTGCCTCGTCTGACTTTTTGAGGTACTGAAGCGAAAGCTTATTAAAGGGGATAAAGAATCTAAAAAATATCCTTTGCTAGGACGCCGTCGGACGATGGATTATCTGAAATATACGAGCGAAAAATAAGTTGTACAATTTCAAACGCTTTCCTTACAATATGTAATGCGTGGTCCGCACTATACATTCCACGTGAAACGGTGTTAGGAAAAGATACGGAAATAAAATTTCCTTGTATAAACAAAACCACAAAGAGCTCATCTTTTGTGTGGAGAAAAATCCTTCCAAAGCCTGCGTGGGATTGAAAAATGTTTACAAAATGGACAGAAATTGACAGAAATGCCCAGACATTTGAGCATCTCATCTTCACTGGTCCCACTACATTATGGAGATTCAGCATTTAATTGAAACGTTTTCGTATATCAACTTGAAAACCATAAAATGCTTTTTCAAAGAAATGGGTTCAGTTTCAGTTCTGTGAAAAGAAGTCGTCTACTCTTCGTGGAATCGTAACACTTTTATTTAATAAAATACGAAAAGGTTTAGTTAAATATAAACGGTTCCAGCGATGCGACTGTTCGCAAAGTAAATATTTTTATAATAACAGTCATATACAGCTATGTAGATATCTAAACTCTTCGTTTATTTGCAATGTTTTATGTGTGAAAGCATTGAGCATACAAACATTTGCTTTAAACGTTTAATAAAGAAAACAATTACATGCAGCGCAAATAAATATATCAAACAGAGATGAACCGTGGGTTAACGAGATGTACATAATATTGCCAATAATACTATTTGCAACTTTATGCCTCCGGTCTTGTTATCAGCCGGATGTTAAGAGTTGTTCCTAATTGTAACCTAATCTATACAAGGTAAAATAATCTTAGTACCATACTAGAAATATTTATTTAATCACGTGATAGTTCACCTACTTGATTTTGAGCGAATAGCTCATACTTGATATAGATTTTAAATACTATTATATTATTTTTCTGAATGGTGGAGCTTGGCTTGAGTGGGCTGCCCGCTTTTAAGAAGACATACGGCGCATTGACGACCTCTTGGCGAAGTGGTAGCACAACTGCTTTCTGCGCGAAGGGTCGTTCGTGGGTTCAATCCCCACACCCGAAATATATATTTGTTATTAACATTTGTATTTTTCTGGGATCTGGATATTGCTATGTATTGTATGTATGTATTTACAAAAGAAAAGTATGTATACGTAATTTATTCCGTTATCTAGTTGCCATAACACAAGCTCTGCCTAGCATGGGACTAGATGGCACTGTGTATAAATGTCCTGATATATTTGTTTATTTTATTTTTTTATATTGCGTAGTTGATTACGTTCTATTTTTTACAAATATTTTCTATACTAAAAGAATAAAAAGTTAGTGGACCGACCCGCTTTGATGTACCGGACGCTAATAACGTCTATTGTCAGGTATCCTTAGTAGGAAAAATCTAATTACGACGTTATTAAAAACTTCGTGGACTGACAACGTTATAATATGACACCGCATTCGATAGTCTAGTTAGTAGTTGAAGTAGTTCTTAGGCTTTAATTTGAAATTGATCGAAGTGTAGCACTATGCTCTATAATTGAATACTAGGTATAGTAACAGACGTTTTAATGTTCGCCAAATGCGTTTTTTCGCGTCCCACACGACTTGTATTGGGCTCTTTGATGTGCCGGACGTTTTATAATGGCACCGCGCATTTACGCGCTTCCTGATCGGCATATCCCACGCGACGCCGTACACCTGCTCTGCTTAATTCTAATGAACAGGAAAATGACACAACGAACGTCGGGCATTTGTATTGAAATGAGTAATGACGTACTTAGTCTTCTATTTATGAAGTTTCATTACTTAAAATTAATCCGATAGTGTTTTTGATAATTGTCCAACCTTCGATTAACTGCACCAAAATGGATAATTATTTTTGTATTTATTTTTGTTTACTTTATTCATACATTTCATTGGGAGGTAAAAACTTACTTTTTAAGAAAAAGGTGTGCAAAATTGTAATCCGATAAAAGCGAATCGAGCGTGCAGTCAACAAACATTTATTAAAAATATTTTTAACCTAACTGTTTTTAATATAGAAAGAGCAATACAAATATGTACGCCCAATTTGTTTATATAAAAAGCAACTTTAAGTGCTTCGCATAATGTCCATTTTGTCTTAACTAATTTGTGTCACGTGCGCTCATTTGGCTCTTCAGTGGAGTGTTTAGCGTGTGCACTGTCCTCTCAGTTCGACGTACACTCTGAGGATTTTAAAACTGAACGCGTCGCGCGAATGCCATTTCATATGCAAGATATTCTTAGATAAAACACGAGATTGGCAAGTCAAATAAGGGCATCCTTTGTCACGGCATCGCTACAGAGTACAGACCGGTCAGGAATGGCGTTGTTTCAAATCCGGGGGACAAAGCGATGCAAACGATGTGATTTAGCCCTTCAGCCCGCGCGTGCAACAATAGAATATAAAATACTAGCGCCAAATAGAATTTATACATAAATACATTTGTATACAGCTAGGGATACGGATTTTGGAAAAATTAAAGTGTTGATTATTAGTCAGTTCATTATAACTGCAGAAACAATTAATAGTAAAATAGATGATCTTTACATTGCATAAAACAAGGTCGATTTCCGTTGTTGCTCTTATGACTTTGACTTGGTGATTACAAGACACAAGAGAATAATAGTTTATATGTACTTAAACGTCATCAATATAATACATGTAAAGTAATAAGATGAACTTAGTAGAGATACTGCATAAGGTGGCTGTTGCCTATCATCACAATAAAAAAAAGTTAACCGCTACCTGTTATCATTACAAAACAATCAACCTTTAACCGATTCTATGAGGCGGTGTTTTTCACAAATTTTTGTACCTGGCGTCAACAAACATTTCGTCTTTACATTTGTATCCTCTCGGGCACCATACGCCATACGCAAAAGATTTATATGGTTAATACCTCAATAACCTCATTACTATAGTCATCTGTAAAGCAATTATAACTACGCGACAGTATACTATATCGTACTCTCTTCAGTGAACCCGAACACTGCGATTTCATTTATACTTATAGCGGAGATTCTGACCGTAGCGAGTAACGACGTTAATTAGTAGTTTAAGGACGTGGCGGAAACCACGGACCGCAGCGACAGTCACTGTATAGGTATAGTGTATACCCTGGACAGAAGCAACCTCTATAATACCTGGACAATACTAAGCTCTATTCCGTGTAGCTGTACTCCGAACGCAATCGTCAATATCTACTGGTTTCGATGAAGCTAAAAGTGTAATGGTATAATTTGGCGAGCAGATTATTTATTTGTTTAATGATAAACTGTATTTATTTTAAAACGTTTTGAGGCATTCGATCTCTGAACATTTATTTAATACTTACATATATTTTTATATGAAGTATTAATTACTTTGGATAATTACTTTTAGAATGGTGTTACGGTGAGTACTTAAAGAGAGATCTACGAGGTAGTTATTATTGGAGGACCGTGATCCTTGCTAGAAGACTTTAATCTAAATCTTTAAGAATACAGCTTTTCGCGTGAAATATATAACATTTTCCATGTTTACACGAAAACTTATATGAGAATGTTCTAGAAAGAGTATTTAGTTTTATATACCGAATTTTCAATATTAAATGGTCTCTTTCATGTTGCAATCGATATTACGTTACGTTATGACTGTTTGTTTTCCAAAGAAATAAAAATAAAATAATAAAATACCTTTCACTGTATGTGAATTATTAACAGAACCTTTACCATTTCTGACAATATGTATTCATATTATAAGAGAAATATTATCAATAGAATAAAAAACTACCAACAAGCAAATTATATAGTATCCGCAGCGTATCGTAAATATGATACACATTGTGTATTGTAACGAGCGCTTTTACTGTTTTATATTCTTTGTATGAGCTTATCCAAGGTCAAAAAGAATCTCACATGTCTCGGAAAAAGCAAAAATGTTCAGAAACGTGTAGCTCGGGGTCACGTCACCAATACACGTGTAACTGGAAAACAACAGCTCATATTATGGACTAACGTTGAATATTCTCTAGTACCTACAGAAAATATGAGCTTCTGCTCCTTCATAGACATAGATAACTTCGTTATACATACTTGGTTGGATTATTGAATATACGTGAAATGATAAAAGGCATGACAGATGTTTAGACTCGTATTTAATGTTTAATTATATTGATTCGTCACTTAATAATTACCCAACAATTTCCGACCAAAAACGACCTACCTTTCTATATAAAGTTGCTTAAGTCATCATAAAGTTTCTAAGTAATCATCACAGCTTAATTCTCCTAACTATAAGCCCTTAACCATCAACATCCTACGAACCAAATTCTGGTAATTTGCTTAGTAACTGTACGTCAGTACTCAATTCCCGTGAAGACAGTTTTAGTAAGCCAGCCAACCTCGCTGGCTCTATTCATTTCCCACACGGGCTACGCACGGTTTTGACAGCACCCTTGCATTATCATGTCGATAAGTTGCGGCCACAATAGCCAATACGGCCCTATAACCAGTAACCAGTGATTGAACATCTGAATCTCCGCTCTTGCACTTGACACAATAATGCCCTTCCGACGGGCTATTTTCATTACAATCTTCAGTATGACATCAATTTACTTGGATCTATTTTCTCAAAGCCTTTGTGCTCTTCTTTGAACGAATATAATTTATTGTTAAAGCAAAATATATTCCTTTTAATAGCGTCTATGATATTGACATCTTATACAGATTAATGGTCTTGGTGAAGAGTACCTTTCTCGTCTTATATATCTAAGTATCTACTTTAAAGAATACCGACTCTTAAATAGAACTCAATATATAGGTACCTTTACAATGCTTCAATTATTAGTATATTTAAGCTTTTAGAGACTCTCCTTACATCTTAAGATCGATATATGTACATGCGAATTAATATCTACTACAGGTAACTGGTTTTCGTCTGTCAATGAACAATTAAAAATAAAATCACCCCTAAAATGTACCGAGTCTGTTTGTGGCACTTAAATAAAATGAAATATTACTTGATAAAGGTTTCCTCGTTAACATATAAAATGTTAAATGATTTTTCACGTGACAATAATAAATAATTAAAAAGTTCGAGCCATGTGAACATTTTTGAAATTGAACTATACTTGAAAGGCTTTTTGGGTGCAATATAAAGATAATTCGTGGTCAATTTGTGTCGCAAAAAGTTTAATTATTTTTTCTTCGTTCGATTAAAACAAAATTATTTTTACTTTTATCTTATACGATTCACGATCATTATTCATTTTGGACAAACAATTTTTATTCTAATTTTAATGCATTTTACATTACAATCAAAATAATAATAATTAATTATCTTAGTACTTAGAAATTTTATAAATGTATACTCGTTTTTCGCTTTCATCGTTGAATAAAAATACCTACATTTAACTTTGCCTTTAAATTCAATAGCAATACTTTTTATTTTTGTTAAAATCGTACACGAAATTATAAATTAATAAACAGTGATCACACAGCTCCATACAATGATTCTTGTATAAAATTGAAATGCTCGTTAAAACAAATTCGAGTTGTATAAACAAATTTTCAATAACCTTTACGAATGCTATGTGTAATCAAACGTTTTGATGAAAACCGAAACGGTATTTACACTTTTACACGTCAAAATTGCTTTTAGAGTTGCAATTATAAATAATGAGTAAAGCCTTTCATTTTGCTATTTACTTTTTTCCATTGTTACACATTATATTAAATTTAACAAAAAAAAAATAGGTATATCGTTAAAACCTATACGGTCTAACATTTCACAGGAGTATATTACGGTGATTTTAATAATTGTAAGTAAGCGATGTGTATACTATATGTTGTGTGGCCCTATTGGGCAGGCCTGTCGGGGTAGTAGGTGGGAATGCGAAAGCGACCCCCCACCCGACACAGGCACCAAGAGTGGAACAGAGGGTTTTAGTGGGTATTCCTGGCCATGTTGCGTGACTAGCGCGTCGCACCAATAATATGGCCAGGCGAATCCCACATAACCCGCCGCAACTACCATCCCCACGCGGTGGGTATGCCTAAAAGCATTTCCCTCTATAAAAAAAAAAAAAAAAGGAGTATATTACGGTATTTGCCGGTTTTAGCATGCATTGAATATTACTTGCATATTATTTTATGTAAGTAAGTAGGTAGTCTACTGGAGGAGGCGGCCGCCGGCGCCTGGCGGGCTTGCAGAAGTTTGTTACGTGCGTCCTCAGCAAGTCCGCCCCCGAAAGGGTGCGCGACGGAACACCGGTGGATTTTAATCGGTAGAGCCCTTCTGGCGAGTCCGAAATAACCGCCTCCTTCTCCCCCGAGGAAGACGCGGTGTCCGTAAGAGGATTTCCCCCCGTCAAAAATCTAAGTAGTGGAAGTTACCCACTCATCAATTTCTAAAATAAGACTGATCTACGTATAACTATCAAATATTACAGTATTTGTTAAGCTATTCATAATAATTTATATCAAATATGTTTAAATCAAAGTTAGTGCATAGCTCGATAACAGATGAACCAATTTTCATTTTTTTTTAATATTTCTCGGACTAGGCGGAAGGTTCTTAATCAGAGAAAAAAGGGTATGTGTAGAATACCTATATATAAGATTACGGGTAGGGACAGCGTGAACGAAGCCGCGCCGGGTCAGCTAGTATGTAAGACAACTAATATGCGTATGATCGTGACCCACATATGTACGACAGTAGCGTCATATGTATTCATATGTCAAATTAAGCCTCAAGTCCACTAACTGTTCTTGAAACTTTATCGTCTAGCAGACGTGTATTAATTGGCGATGTCACTCGCCAGCGAAGTAGGAGGCGTCGCAATCTATTTCTATCTATCGAACTATCGCGTTTCCAGAGGCTAACTCGCAACAGTGCATACGACATTAGATTAGTTATTCTTGCAAAGCTTTTGTTTTTGTTTCGGCTGCACCTGTCCGGGACGTAGCTGGAGCTGTCCTATGCAAATATTAGCTAAACTCTACAATGGATTACTGTTATAATGGATCTCGGTGACTGTCATTGCCATTTCATAATAGCGCATTGTAAACTATGTCCTTTCATGTTTGCTAAATAGTTAGTTCGGAATTGTTTATAGTTCGGAGTATTTAGGTGTGCTTTACGTTGGCTTTGAATACTTCAAATGTTATATTAATGTTTGAATTAGTTTACGTTTATTAATTAAAATTTCAAAATGTTTTATTTGCATTTACGAGTACATATACGATTCATGAGAATTTAATTGTTGATTTTATGTTACCTACATTGTGCTTATTAATATAAATACCATATTAGAAAGGGGTCAGCAGGAATAAATAATTAGTATGAGTACAGAGAATTCAGTATTATGAACCTAATTTAGCAGAGATTATAACATAATGATTTACCTATAATTATTAAAACAAAGCTCCAGATTAATAATGTAGGAAATATGAACAATAGATTGGCCAATTATCTCGTGCAAGTGGCCTCTAATTACACATAGAAATTGATTAAATAATAAGCGATAGTCTATATCATTATATCTTTGCGAGATAAGTACACGAATGCCGAAGGATAATTTGGGTGACTTACTTCTTCATAACTATAATATATTCATAATTCATAATGAAACATTTATTTAATAACATAGTATAAAACAAAATCTCTTTCTTCTGTCTGGCCCTATGTATACTTAAATGTTAAAAACTACCCAACCGATTTGCATGCGGTTTGTTAACTGATATAGTTATTTAAAAGGAAAGTTTCTATATAATCTATGCATAAATGCGGGTCAAACCGCGGGCGAGGCTAGTCCACACTAATATTATAAAGAGGGAAGATTAATATTTTTGTATGTAACGAATAAACGCAAAAAGTACTGGACTGATTTTAATCTTTTTTTTAATTAAAAAGCTATATAATTATTGAGTAACATACACTACATTTAGTAGTATATAGTGCACAACACTTGCGAAGCCGGGACGGGCTGCTAAGGCAGGGAAAACCTTTTTGTGTGAAAAATCTAAACCGGTTAAGTTAGACGCTTGAAATTTGGCATGCATACCTTAGCAAACTTATAGCTTAGTTGCAATAGGATATTTCAAAATTCCCGCGAGGACGGGAGTTAGCGGGAAAAAACATTTGTATGAAATAATCTAACTGAGGATAGTTTGAATAGGTACAGTATGAACGAAGTCTCGTCGGGTCATCAATACTTATAATAATCTTAATTACAAGCAAATATTTTAGCAAAAGCAACATTGGTATTACAAATGTCAGTTGTAGCCCCATTACAGATTCATTTGAGCAAAACGGCAAAATTTCGCGTTCAATAAAATCGTTGTTCAATTTACGAGCTAAGTTTTAGCGATGAAAACGACGCAAGTTCACTACGGAAAAACTTTTCTACTGTTTATTGAATGCTCCTGTTAGCCCATTGTAAAGGGAAAAAATATTTAGAGTAAAATGTTTTTAAATAAATAAACTCGTCAGAATTCGTCAACGACTGAATTAATTAAAGCCCATTGATATTTTAAAATGAAATTAAAAGACAGTTTTTTTTTATACTCGTAGATTCGTTTACGTCTGTGCAGCGTACTCATATTGTTTGTATTGTAATACAATTAGTTAATAATTTAGGGCTTGAAAATGAAAATGAAAATGAAATAACAACAACATAAAGGTTCCCTATCAGTTGGAACTGCATGAAAACCATAGTTCAATTACATAATGCAAACAGTCAGAGGTATAGATAGATTAGTTATATTTTGGTAATATGACAGGGCCACTATACACCTACAATAATATTGTACAATATAGCTGCATGCACAATATGAATGTTTAGGGATAGTATTGAAACATTGCACAATGATTAAACAAAACATTGAGTGAGCTTATTTTTTTTTGGGCAATATTTTTTCTTGCACTGTGTAGTCTTAACATTGCCCAATATTTTTCATTATAGTTTTCGAAGCAATCGCGATCTGTCACTCAGGGTATTATTTAAAATATTGTTCAGACTGGTTTGTCAATTTTTTTGAGAGAATTTATTGAACATTTGAAATCAAAAAGTTTATCGAATATTATTGCACAATTAAAGGATTGTACAAAATTTATGTAGGTGTATGGGGCGCCTTAGTCACAAGTCATCACTATGTAAAAGGTACATTAATGAAATATTTTATGTTATACAAAATAAAAAGGGCTGCATAAAAGATGTCATTATTTAATACCTACTATTGATGGCTGATTTAATTTGGGTAAAATGTTATCATAGCCTTTCTATTCAAGAATTTGAGTTTTAAAAATTAAGCGTTTAGAGGATGGCTTAACTATGTTATTGAAAACCGAGATGGTACAAGGGAAATTTTATATAGATAAGAAACCCTAATTAATAACTATAATATTAAAAAAGGAATTTTATGGCAGTTTGATTTGACAGTTTCTTACATGCTATTTCTTAGCGGAACCGTCTAATGAATATAACAAAATATTTGCTCAATCTGAATGTTCTTGGTAGTCTCTTGAATAACCCGGAACAAATTTAAGTATTTAATTTACTTTTGTAGATTATCAGTTGATGGGTAAGGTGGGATTCTCTGACCCTTCGGACCGAATAAAATCTTCACCTTATAAACATTTGTATAGTTAAGAGATTCATAACAAATTATATGAACAGGAAAGTCATCAATAGATGTGTTATTTGTAATTACTAATTACAATCACTTTAAGACAAATCAAAACTATTATACTTGTATGAATACATTGTGAAGAATGTTTTAGAAAAGCTAAATTATATAGATATTATGATATATTTATTTTTAGAAACATATTATGAAAACCAGACAACCACCGTAATAACACAAGTACTACAATAATAATTTTATATAGAAACTATACATGATTGTATCTGATAAAATACAATAATTCTTGTTACTGAATTGTTCATTGTCCAAATATGGGTTTATATAATTAAGGATAATAATAATTATGGAATTTTTACAACTTTGTTATTAGTTGAGCAATTGTTCTGATCATGTTAATCTTAGACTAATTTCTTGCTTAATTTGAACACAATTGCAATGTATACAAATGTCTGTTAACTTTTAATTATGTTATTAATAATAATTGGTTAATTGTGCAAATATTGTGCAAATAGTTCAAATTGCCATTTCTCAACTTTACATTTACTTTCTTCCTTAAAAGAAATGTGTTAAGCTTAATGTTTTAAAACAAATAGTCAATAACTCTCACACATTGTGTGAAGGATGTATGAAAAATGTAAAGGCAAATGTATTTCATAAAACTTTGTATAACTTGTTCATATTTTTCATTTGAATTTGTACCATTATGCAATGTTTACCCAACCTTGAGTTAGTCATCACTTAGTATAAATAAATCTATGAAAACTATCATGCTACATAACACACATAAATATGTAACTTTATACATTAAAGAGTCGTAAATGTGTTGAATTCATTAATGCAATTATAAAAAACGTTCGCAGTGCACAACTCAAAGTAATATTCTCAACTCAAAATAAGTTTATAAAGAGTGCAGTAATTAGAGTATATAGAAACAGTTAGTATAGAATAGTACGAGCAAATTTTTAATACATAAATACACATAGCGACAGCGTACAGCGTATTTAATGTAAACACAATAACAACCTTCGTTTACGGGCCAGACGTGTTTCATACAACCAATGTACGTCTCTAATGAATGAACTCATTCGCTAATGAGAAATTACAAGATTCTAAACTCACCTCAGATGCTATATGATGCCATCCACTTGCGGAATCACTAGAAAATGAACCACTAGTTATAAGCAAGCCACTGTCTTCACTCAACGGAGGCGCTTCGGAGTGCGTCGAGAAGGAAGGCGGCGACTCCATCATCCCGGAGGTCGCTATATTCTATAATACCTCGACGAATACATATATTTAGCGTAAAATACTACGTTTTCCATATAAAGAACAAAAATTACAAACGTCTCTATTACAACATCGAACTTAAAACGTCTAACGAAATGATTATGAATATGACTGATCATGAATATATCTGTCTCGCTTTCACTCTGTCGTTCAAGTTGCCATAGAAGAAAATAAAAGTTTGTCTGTATTGTACTCTGATTGTTTTAAATACAAAAACTTAATACAATATGTTATAATATTATATATACTACTTTATTCCAGGTGAACTATTAGTGTGAACACAGGATACCTAGTGTGTTCAAGTGTGAGTTTGTTCTGAGTATTACTAGAGTGTAAATAAAAACTTGAACAACAATTTATTGTTTGAAAGAATAACTTGTTGTCTAATTTATTTTTTAATTTTATACTACTGTTTAATTAGCTATAATACTATTTTTAATGGAATATTTTAAAAAGTTTTAAACTGGTAAACTATTATCTAAAAAAGTTAGTAAGTAACAGTGAGTGTAATGTATAGATTCCTTAATAAAAAAAATAATCTTAAATGATAAACAATTAAGTGAATGAAACGAAAAAATAAATTGATGTTTTAATAATGTATAAACATGTTTTTGAGTCAAATCGTTCCGTATTCAAAGCCAACAGAATCACGGTTTACAAATAAAAAGCAATGTCCATTGTCCAGTGTCCTCTAAAATGTCAAAATTTGAAGGCTGCGGGTGAACTGTCATGAGAACAATTGTAATTTTAAAGTTTTGTAATTTATTTGATTGAATGAACTGTTTGAATATTGTAATATATTGTATCCTATAACCTTAACTAACTTTTCAGACATTTATGTTATCAGCGGTGATCAAAAAACTTTATTCAAGTCCACCTGTCTATATGCAAGCAATGTTTATAGTTTAAGAATATTTCTTGGGTAATAAATTGAGACGCTTCGATATTTACAATGTATATGAAGTTGTAAAAAGCTTTAAGATGGGTGATTCTCAAGTAGCAAATATAGTTAACGAACTACTGGTATGTTTACAACACTTTAATTAAATGTCTTCATTATTTAATCACATGTATATTATTGTGAAATAATTTGCAGCGCGTAGAAGCGGTAGAGGAAGCCTTCAGTTGTTTTCTGGTTCACAAGCCTGAACAAGAGAATGAGAGGCTTTGTATGTATCAAAAGAAGCTATGTGCTGTAATGACAACGGCTAGTGCCGAGGTACAGGACTCAGGCATCCGGCACTATTTAATTATGACAGCTGTTCTTACAAACCGATATAAAATGAAACAATTGCTGACTCTGTTAGAGAATTTAGTCAACACTAACATTTTACAAGCACGGTAAGATGTTTATAATTAATTTTTACCTATATCTATAACAATTGATTCATTTGTGTATATTCTGTAGTCTTTACTCAAGCTGGGCGAATTTCTTATTTGCGCGATTGTGTATATATAATATAATTTAATATGATAAGAATACTAGCTTTGGCAAATGTTAGTTATCTCTATGCTAGGTATAATTTTCATCAGTAACACACACATTAATAGTATTGAAATAATGCTTCTTTTAAAAGAATGTGAGCAATGCATTTTATTTTTATAGTTATTGCTTTCAAAAAAATGTAAAATTACAGGTAAAATAATGTCTATCTGTCTTGTCTTTGTAGACTGTAAATTTATTATTTCTAATAAATGTAAAATTATCATTTTTAGAATGCTCTGCGATTGTATTCTCACAAATGAGAAACTCACGTATCAGAACGCAGATTTCTGGATAGAATGTTTCAATTTGATACGAAGAATTATTGGAGGTGTGGATTATAAAGGAGTTCGGGAAATTATGAAGGTAATATTTGTCCATGCATGGAATTATTTTTGTAATTTATATAAAGCATACAAAATATATTCCAAAGTATAGAAAAATATTTTATAAAGATACAGCTTCATAAAATTTCAATAATAATTTAATGGTAACCCAATCTTGCTATGTAGCTGTGCTAAACAAATATCATATATTTCAATATTCTTCTCAACCTATAAAAAGTGAAAAACGACTTTGTTTCATACTACGTTATATTATTTCCAGGGCTGTCGCGACAAAGCACTTACCTTACCAGTAAGACTTAACTCAAGTACAATGCCTCAAATGAAAGCTGTGTATAGTGTTATTGAATATATATTTGATAGAAATGCTTCATTGCTACCAGCATATTTTATAGTTACTGAGATACAAAAGGATTACCCTGATAATAATCACTGGCCACATTGGGTAAGGAATTTTATTGCAATATTTAAAGTGATAACTTATATGTTTTATATTATATATAAAAGTATATTATATCTTTCCTGGTTATTTCAGCAACTAGCAAAATTATTAACGACATTCGTAGAAAGTTTTAAACCATGTGCTCAAATGGTATCAATAGTGGGACATTCGAAAATGTTACCAATAGTTGAGTTCTCAGGCTATGCCGACCATTTAGTCAATCCGTGGCGCTTAGATCCAACAACACTCAAGTTTTGCTTAAAAGGAAATTTACCATACGATGATGAGTTGTTCAAACCTCAAATAGATCTACTAAAACATGTTTTACAACAACCATATTCAAGGGATATGATGTGCTCAATGTTAGGCCTTCAAAAGCAACATAAGCAAAGATGTATAGCATTAGAAGATCAGTTAGTTGAGCTTATGATTTTACCAATGGAACGAAGTGAGCTAGAAAATGAGGAAGACGAAATGTCTTCAACCCATTGGTGCTGGCTACATTTGTCTTCTCAAGTCATATATTTAATACTAATAGGCTTTGCGTCATTCCCTAACATTGTAATGGGACTTCACAAGAAATTGATCGGACGAGACATGAAAAAGGGAAGGGATCATTTAATGTGGGTTTTATTGCAATATATATCTGGTAGTATACAAAGGAACACCCTCTCGTTATTTTTACCGATAATAAAGTTACATGAGTTGTTATATCCTGAAAAAGAACCATTACCAGTTCCCGACTGTACGAAAGCACATTGTACACATCAGATGGCTGTAGTATGTATTTGGATGCATTTGTTGAAGAAAGCTGAAACAGAACATAAAACTATGGTCATGCCGCAGAACTTAAAGTTACAGTATGAGTGAGTATTATTTTACCGTATACTATATATGTAATACTTACTAATTTTCATCAATCATTATAAGGTAGTATTTGTAATTTTGAATTTAAGTAATAATTTTTTTTATATAGTAAATCTTTTATATCCAAGCACTTTATTGTGATTTATTTGCCTATTCAATATAGCAACAACAAAGAGTTTGTTTAAATTTGTTAATATTTGGAACAATTTCAAACAGGTTTCTCCAACATCTAATGACAACAAACAATTCTCCAACTCTCATGGGCTCAGATTACCGAATAGCCCTTCTTTGCAACGCATACTCTACAAACCAAGAATACTTTGCTCGACCGATGGGCATTATCATAGAAACTCTATTTGGAAATCAAAAAGCTATGACTAATGGGAACCCGACTACACCATTGCCCACCGTTCCTTTATCCATGTATATACTAGATAGCTTGACGTTGCATTGCAAGATGTCCTTAATACACTCAATAGTGACTCATGTGGCAAAGTTAGCTCAGAATAAGAGTAATATACCGGGCAGTAATATGATGGCTCCAGCGATGGTTGAAACATACAGCCGTCTGTTGGTCTATACAGAGATTGAGTCGTTGGGAATTAAAGGATTCATCAGTGAGTATGTTGTTAGGATAAGTGTAGTGTTTTTTTTTATAACATAGGGGGCAAACGAGCAGGCGAGCCATTTGATGGAAAGTAATGTTTAATGTAGTAGTTCTTTTATTTAAACCTATTGAGAGAATTATTATGACTATAGAGAGTTAAGTTATCTTATTAATTCCATAGATTACATTAATTATAGGTATAGAGGCCATATTATAATATAGAAAATACATATAGAAAGGTTAAACAATAATCTTTTGAATGTTTACTCTCATGTAATAAGCTAAAGAGATTTTCTTGTTTGCTTTAATGAGTTAATATCTAGAAGAAGTTTTTGTATTTTACTACAACATTGAGGTTATTAACTATGAAATATTATGCTAAAGAACCAGGTCACGGTTCCGAAGCAAGGTGCAAACGGTAATTTAAATTATAAAATTATTCTTAACTATTTCAGATCAGCTCCTGCCCAATGTTTTCAAGTCCCACGCGTGGGGGATACTTCACAATCTACTGGACATGTTTTCATACAGAATACATCACATACAACCACACTATAGAGTGACTTTGTTATCCAATATACATTCGTTGGCTGCATATCCGCAAGCTAATCAGACGCAGTTACAGCTTTGGTGAGATTAATTAAAATATATCAAACCAGCTATCACCCCTGACTCCTTCTGTATGGACTTTGATACAAAGTTTGACCTCCCATTTGAAAAAAAAGAGGTCAAAAAATAGCCTTTGTCCTTTCTGAGGATCTATGCTATCTACATACCAAATTTCAACTAAATTGGTTCAGCCGTTTTGCGTGAAATAACAACTTTCACATTTTTATTTATTTTTCGATTTTCGGTTATAAATGTTCGTATATACAAAATTCTTAAGTGCAGTGATTTACTATGTTATTTTCATTCAGAGAACAAAACAATAATAATTAATAATTCCATTTTAATTATTACTTCCAGTTTTGAAAGCACAGCCCTACGTCTGATAACAAGCCTTGGAAGTTCCGGGGTGCAACTGCAAATGTCCAGGGTTGTGTCTGAACCCAAATCGCTTGTATCAAGTGAGAGTGAGGAACTTAACAGAGTGCTTGTGTTAACCCTAGCCAGGGGCATTTATATGACTGGAGCCGGTGCGTAACCAAAAAGTTTTAATATTATTAAATATAGTTTCATTCATTTTTTTTAAGTAGATATAAAAGAAAATACCTCCTAAAAGTTCTTTATTTATAAATTGCAGACGCAGCGTTGGATTAAATATTTATAATCTGTATAGTGTATATCTAAAAGTTATTTCACATTTGCGTTTCGCCACTTGCTTAAAATAAAAATAAAAATTTACTCTAACCATACAAATTTTCTTTTTATAGGTTGCCTGGAATACATTTTTTATAATGTTATGGCTGGCAGTGTCTATAACTGTTCTATAGGCTATGATTATATATGACTATTAAATTACAAAAAATAATGAAAAAAATATTCGTTCCAGGAAGCGACGGCGCTGCAGTAAAAGAGTTGCTAACAACGATAATGACAAACACACCGCATATGTGGTCGCAACACACTCTGCAGTGCTTCCCGCCAGTACTTGTTGAGTTTTTCGCACAGGTAACATTTATTACATCTATAACTCTATGTTAATATAATGAAGTGTCAAAGTTAGAAACACTTGTTTTTTTTATAGCAGACATGTTCTTAAATGTCACAGGCAATGTACTAGATATATAATTAATCAATGTAAAATGTTTATTTAATAGTGTAATTTATCTTCATACATTTTCAAAAGAAACTGGAGATTAAAATGTCTTAGTTAAAAATCTTAAAATTCAAAGTATGAGCGCATTCAAATATTATGCCTTTAATATATTCTTGAAATTATATATTTATATATGTATTTTTTTCAGAATCCAGCGACAAAAGAGAATAAGCAATTGTTGAAAAAGTCGGTAGAGGAAGAGTACCGGAAGTGGACGTCTATGGCCAACGACAATGATATAATATCGCATTTCTCCGTGCCTGGGACGCCGTTATTCCTGTGTCTCTTGTGGAAGATGATATTCGAAACAAACAGAATCAATCCTATTGCTTTCAAGTGAGTTGTATTTTTTGACTTTTTTTTGTAAACTTAGATTTTTGGTCTAGGTCTAGATCTTTTTTCTCAAAGCTTAACCGTTTCGTTGCGGTCGATGCCGCACAGGCATCATATAAATCTTCTGCGTATAGTGCCCGAGAGGATACAAATGTAAGGACGAAATGTTTCTGAACACCGCCGCACGGAATCGGTTAATATTGAAGTATCGACTTTGAAGAAGGTGGACGGTGACCTTTTTCATGTATAAATATTATAATAGTCGATTTTTTGTTTATATTTACAATTGTATGTTCTTATTTTTTAAAAAGAGCGACTATCAGAGTTTCTTGCCGGTTTTTCTCTGTAGTAAATGTTTTGTAATACCATGACGATTCAAAAGTATTACTTTATGTAGCCTAATTGAATAAAGATACTTTTGACTTTGACTTTGACTTTGAAGGGCCATTACAATGCAAAACAATTGAATTCATATACGACCCTGATAAATAAGTTTTAATTCACCTAGAATAGACAAACGGAATCCTACTTGCGCAAGTCCACGGGTATCGGTTGTATTTGGTTATAAAAAGAATATATCACATTTAATATGATATAACATTACCTAATATAAGAATAGATTGTTTAATAATGTATTTAAAACGTTATATAATAATGTTTTACAGGATTTTAGAGCGTATAGGAGCTCGTGCTCTATCAGCCCACTTGCGCAAGTTCTGTGACTATTTGGTGTTCGAAGTGACCAACCCAGCTGGCGGTCCTCATATAAACAAATGCGTAGATGCCATCAATGATATCATTTGGAAGTACAACATCGTGACTATTGATAGACTAGTGCTTTGCTTGGTGAGTAATTTGTTATCTTACTAATATTATATGTGTGAAAATTAAATCTGTGAAAAAGTATGGATGGATGTATGTTTGTTGCTTCACGCGAAAACGGCTGGACCGATTTAGTCGAAATTTGGTACCCTGGATAAAAACATTGGATACTTTGCATCCTGATATTGTCCTGGGAACAGAAACAATTCATATGTGTATCAATAATTTATTAATATGTAATTTCTAACTCTTGTTAAAACTAATTTATAAAATTTCAGGCTCTCAGACCGAATCCAGATGCGAATGAAAGCCAAGTATGTCTGTATATAATACAGCTTTTGTTACTGAAAGGCTCAGAACTAAGGAACAGGGCGCAGGACTTTGTCAAGGAAAACTCACCTGAACATTGGAAACAGAACAATTGGTAGGTTTATAGTAAGATTTAACTGACAACATTTCAGTAGAACTGTAGAAGTTACCATAGTTTTTTCCTTTATATTTTTCATCAGCATTTTGTTTCATGGTGCTTCGCTTAGAATTCTGGTTAAATTCCCGCATTCATATTAAAAAACAATGGTTTTTAAAGTCAATTCATAAGTCATTAAAAATTATGTTTATATATTTACCATTTTACTTAATAGCAAACATATACTAAATATTTTTACAGGTATGATAAGCACCTAGCTTTCCATAGAAAGTATCCAGAGAAATTTGCCCCCGAGGAAGCAAACGGGGCATACGGAGCTCCCATACCTGTTTACTTGAGTAACGTCTGTCTAAGGTTCATACCTGTTTTGGATATAGTGGTTCACAGACATTTGGAAATACCACAAGTAAGCAAGAACCTGGAACAGCTGTTGGAGCACCTAGGATACCTGTATAAGTTTCATGGTATGATTGTTTTTGTTAAAAATTAAAAATCGAAGTCAAATATATAATAATAATAATCAAAGTAACACTTTGGAGTTGTCATAGAATGACATAACAATAATTTATTTACCACCGGTTCAAAAAGCAGTTGCTACAGTAAATAATCTGTAAAAAATGTGATAGTTGCTCTTATTAAATATCACCTGACAAGTAAACCCTTCAGGCTTCAAGAAAGTTTATATGAGATGTAGAAAAAAACCTTTTTTCATCCTTGTCTAATTAAAAAACAAAACAAAAATGTCTACATATAGTTACTGTTTTCCTATTTTTCATCAAAATTAAATGTTTACTTTGACATATTTAAGAATATATGTCATTAAGTATATTTTCGAATCCTTACTTGAATTAAAAAAAGTATTATCAGAACCTCGACTAGATTTTAAAACTAATTTATATATTTTTTCCTATTTTCAGACCGTCCAGTAACATTCCTATACAATACTCTTCACTACTATGAAACAAAGCTTCGGGATAAACCATTGTTAAAGAGAAAACTAGTAACAGCGGTATTAGGAGCATTAAAGGAAGTTAGACCGAATGGTTGGGCTACTACAGAAAACTTTCAGGGTTATTTAGCCAAGCCAGACTCTGAGGTGTCTACTTGGACCCCTGAGTTGAACTACTATGTGGGTCTGGTTAACCGTATGGTGGATAGTATCCTTTTTTATTGATTGAATATTTAGTTTGGCTTAAAATGGTCGAAAATGTCTTTGGGTAAAAAAAACTTTATTCTGTGACTGTGCGTGGATTTCTGAACAAAGAAACTATTAATGACACTTTACTGTAAAGGTTTTTTAAAATTCATTTAGTACTTTTGTCTTGAATAATAATATTTAAATATTCATTCTGGCAACTTTCATATTTGTATTAGCATCATAATAAAATGATAATGATGATTTTAACTTTATATTTTTACTGTTCTATATATAACATCTTAACATCAAGCAGGAGGGTCTCTCCTGCTTGTTTGTCCTCTATCTTAAAAATATATATATATAGAAAATTTCCATAACCTAACCCTTCAGCTATGACAGGAGCTTCACACTTCCCAAACACAGACTGGCGGTTCAATGAATACCCTAACCCTTCAGCACATTGCCTCTACGTCACTAGCGTGGAACTAATGTCCCTCCCAATCCCTCCCAATACCGTAGCCAATAACCTTCTAGACGTGGTCACAAAAGGCTTTGTAGTTATACCATCTACTAAGATTCAACTATGGATCAACGCTATAGGAATAATTCTAGCGGCATTACCAGAAGCCTACTGGGGTATACTCTATGAAAGGATATTGGAGTTAATAACTTGCAAGGAGATGTTAGAATGGCCATATGTGCATTCCCCATTTCAGCTGTTCAATCTTAATACAACATATGATGCTATGTTAGAGAACAAGTTCAGTTTGATTCTTGCGCTGACGCACGCGTTTTGGTACCACGCTGGTGCAGGGTTAATTATGCTGATGCCTAAGTGAGTATGGTATTATAATATTACAAGTTTTTAACTATAATACAGCAGTGGACAAACTTTAAAAAGTATAAAAATCATTAGTTATTAAAGGTCTCAATTCAGCTGAAAAAGCGGCCGAATGTATGGTATATTGATACTTCATTGTAACCATATTTTTTTTCTATTATATTTCTTGGCCTTTGATGTCCAGAACTCTCTGGACATCAAAGGCACATACGTAAAGTACACTCGTACAAGTAACACTTATAATCCTATCTTATTTTTCACTAAACATTTAAATAACTTTAACTGTTAATCAAATTCCTTTTTAGTTAAAAACAAATTAAATTTTGCTTTTACATATAACTTATAAATGCAAGCTCATCGTATAGTATAAACTTGTATGTCTAAAATCTTAATATTGTTAAATTACAGTTTTGTGAAAGAAAAACTGGCACCAGAAGTCCGGACAGAGACCCAGTTAATATATCTTTGTCATCTAGTCGGGCCTTACCTACAACGGTTCAATTCAGACCTATCAAGAGCTATAATGGATATAACCATATCGTTGTATGAACTGTTGGCCCATGTAGACAAAACACAAACTCATCTGGAGTATATTGACCCAATATGTGACTTGCTGTATCCTTTTAATACATTTAATAATTTAATAAACTTAATTTAAATTGTAGAATGTTATGAAAGAATGAAATGAACTATTTTAAACTTTTAGTATACTGAATCAATGATAATGTAGATTTAGATCTTTGATAAATCATTCAAATTTAAAAATACTGCTTTAAAGGTATTAGGCGATTTTTAGGTTTAGTTATTGATTTTTTTAAATTTAAGTTAAGCATGAAGGGTAATATTCTCTTTCTAAAATCATTTTCGCATGAAATAAAATTAAAAATCTAAACTATTGCTATTAAAGTCACTTGCAGTGCATATTGTGACATATTTTAAATGTTGTGCACTGGCCAAAACTGTCAATTCATGTTACATGTCGAGTTTTTTTTTTATTTATTTGATAAATAAATAAATGAATGTATAATTCTTTCAGTTAGTAGAATCTTTGTTGCAATAGAGAATATGTAGTATTAAAAATCTTCTGTTTTACTTATAGAGAAGTGTTGTTTTGTCATATAACCAAGATATAGTCAATAAAAAAAATATTTTTATACTCTGTACAAGCTACTTCATACTTAACTTCAACTTCATACTTAATATTCCTGAAAGCAAAACAGCTATCACATCAAATACATGTTCGTCGGTGACACATTGAAGAATGAACTGGAGAGTGTGATCCGAAAACTCCGGCCGGCCCTACAAATGCGTCTTCGGTTCATCACTCATTTGAACGTCGAACAAATTAACATAGCCTAGCAGAGCGATTACTACAGCTATACTCCTTCCAGCTCAAGTTCAAGCTCGGAGTAGCTGTAGTATGAATTCAAAATACCTTTAAATAAGCTTCCATTTGCATCATTCAAATGTACTAAATCGGTCATCAGTTCACATAGAATAAGAACTCTTAACATTAAATGCAATTTTACATCACAATTAACTATATGGATAATTCAGTGATACGGTCTAAAGGACATTGGTAAAACTTAACCAATATCCAACTACTGAATAAAATTTAATTATTATTTTATTAATTTGTACATAGACATTAAGGACTCAGTTTTGTATAGTGGTGTATCTGTCATTTGTAATTTATTATATGTCAAAAATTTAATCATTTCTTTTTAATTTTGTATACAAGTAATTTATTTGTGAAGTATGACAGATATTTTACTGTACATTACTGATGAGATTTCATTGCTTATGTCTTGTATTAACTATTTTAATGATCACTCAATAATTCAACATTACAATTTTATGAAATAATTATTATTTATACACACTTTATTTCGGTTCTAAGTTAATAATTTATATTTTTTTATGTGTGTCTGTATTATTAAATTTATTTACTGGTGTCGTTTACAAAATTAAAATAATAATTCATACATAATTTTTAATATAAATGTATGGATAAAATTATATTTTAAGAAACATTTTTAACATTCACAAGTGTTATATAGACATACTATGTAATAAAAAATATTAGTGGTTGAAGATGTACAAATTAAGACAAAGCAATAATGTCAAAGAAACATACCTCAATATGGTTAAAGTAATTATGTATGGAGATATTAATTCATGTATTGTGTGTGTTATCTGTGGAATGTAACGCGTTTGTCTGTTTAAATTTGCTAATATCAGGATAATGCAGTCTAATTTAAATGACTATATAATGTTATGGGCACATATATATGGAGTTAAAGACTTTTTGGCATGACTATGTATATGATAACTTATAAGCATGTGAAATCGCGGGGTGCAGCTAGTATTCATTCTATTACTAATATTAGATGTTACATTTATAAACTTCATGGTGCTGTATGCCACATTTTTTAAACATTTCGAGTCACCTATACTAGACGATAGGTTTTAAGTTTTATATTCAATGTAATCAAATGACAATAGCCAGGAATTTGAACTCTACTTATTATTTTAATAAATATCTTTAATTACACATTAAGTACTGTGGTTGTTTATGATATGTTTCTAGTAACTAATATTATGGAAACAATGTGATGTAGTTAATTAACTACCGAAAAAACATGTTTTTTATTTGCAAGATGATGGATGCTGCATACAGACTTATTCTGATATCAACATTCTATCAGAGAGCATGGCAAGATTCTGATTTTAGAAATGAACTCATTTGAATAAATAAAATATTGTGAATCATTTATGGTAATTGATAGTCAATCTTAAATTAAGATGTAAGTTTTAAGGTGATCAAATATAGTTATCTTTTGATAATATTTGAGGATATCTCAATTGTTTTATTTCGTATTTGAAATGGTATATTCCCTGAAAGTAAAATCTGGCGAGTCAGAAAGAATAAGATACCAGAAAGCTGGTAACATCATGAGAGGAAGTGTGGTGATTTATTTTCTCTTTCACACCTTAGTAACGTCGTATGCCTGTCATGGTCTACGAGTTGACTCTTGAAAAAGATATCACAAACACAAAGCCGTTAAATGCTGATATATTATATATTAAAAGATGGAAGAGTTATGCCGTTAGGCTGAATTGGTCCGGCTCGTACGGGGTATTACGACCGTCCCACAGCATCTCATTAGAGATGTTGCGTTTCGTACGGTAAATTAAAGTAACTCTATTTTTTTCCCTTTTGCCACCATTCCTTTTTTATAGGTCGACAACGCATCGTAAGTCGTAACTCGTAAGGCTGCGACCAAAGAGAATGTAATCACTACGGCTGCGACTGTTTGAAAACTGGAAAAGATTAAAGAGGCAAGCCGCAACTCGCAAGACTCCAAGAGCTGCATTTCTTTTTCCCGCTACTGAAATGTCACAAAAAATGTACAGATTAAAGATTATACAGACTAACCACCATAGTCTTCGGGGTTTTTGTACAATTCTTAGGATACGCGCTTATTAAGCAAACTAAATCTAAAGATAATTTTTTTTAAAGAAGTCTTACAACGGCCATATTATTTGTAATATAATTGATAAATATTTTTATATATTATCATACAAATATTGTACAATCTTACAAGTTAATAAATATTTATAAAAATCACCGTACGTGTATGGATCGGCATCCGGTCAAAGTTAAGATTAGTAATCAATTCAGCAAAAATATTTATGTTTTATGTTTATTTTAATACAATATAATTTAAGCACTTATTTAACTGAGTCAGCACAAAGAACATAAACGCATTGTCCGCCATTTTGTAACAGTGAATATTGAATAGCGTTGCTTGGCAACGAGTTTCGTCAGTTGACTATCTGTAGCGCGGCGTTACGGTAGTCAAGTTCGCCCACTTGCTAGCGACAAGCGCGCCTTGTTCAAACGAGAGTAATCAGCGATAAAAACAACAAACTTTCGAAAGCACGTCGTGTGTTGTATTTTATAAAGTACTTGTGCATTAATATTCACGATGGCTACAGAAGTTATCAATAACGCTCCCGACAATACAACGAAGGAAAAGGAATTGAAAGAAGACGCACCGGTTGACAATAACCAAACCAAAGAAGAAGCACCCGCGTCTGTAGAGAAGACAGAGGCGAAAGCGGCTGAAGAAAAGAAAGCTGAGCCGGCTCAGCCTAAGCCGAATGTCCACAAAGCTAATTTTCAACAAGATGTCGTTTATTTGTATCAATTCTCCCGAACGCCATTGTTGCCGTCTACTTCCCCGTACTGCTTGAAAGTTGAAACATGGCTTCGCTTGGCGGGCATCAAATACGAGGTAAGTGTTCTCCTTATGTTTCTGAAAGATATTTTTTATACCCGCTTGCGTATCGATCGAACATTCCATTTTTAAATCTTTCAAAAACGGGCGTGGTTTTTACCTTTGTGTTGAGTTACCCAAAAGATGCATCCGAACAGTTAAAATATGACTTTAAATTAAGAACATGCTTGATTTATCGTTAGTTTATGTCATGGAATGTTCGAGAAAAATTTTTGAAAGTTGTATTTATTGTTTCACGGAAGACGCTGCAGCTGCGAACTCGCCATGCGAAATATAACGTGCACGATCATCTATGTGCATTTTAAATCATTTCAACATTGTTTTATTTATCATTTCTAAATACAATACATTGAAAATATTTTCCTTTTAAAATATGGTAAATTCGAATGTCGTAAAATCCTATACAGACCCCTTTCAATCATTCTTTTATAGGTGGGTGCATATTATTGTTCTAAGTACAACTTTTGTTGTGGGTACTCGGTATACGAGTATAGTATGAGCTACTTTTCATCTGATTAATATGCCTGATATGCAGCGGATATTAACACAATGCATAAAGGAATGCTACACAACACTACCATATAGATCTCCCTACAATGGGACCGGAATGCCAACTATTTTATTATCTATTAGTAATTTTAACCGACTATAAAAATGGGAGGTCACGACTTTCGACTCAAAATAACATTTAATCCTTCATGTATTAGAGTATTAGACATAGGGCTATTGTACCTACATAGGTAATAAATAATCTGCTTCCTGATATGCCAACCAGAATAATTTATTACTATTAATAAATAATTAATAAAACCAGGTACCTATAAGGGTTGTCTAAGTATTTTTTATCTCGGCTTAGATCCCGTTCATTGTTCATGCACTTACTGAACAAAAGACGCGTATACCACGTTTACTCATGCGGAAATAAAGGCTTAAAAATCGCTTTAAAATTTTCTAGGATGTTATTTTTAAAGCGCTGTAGTACATTCGTGTTCCTTCTTTTAGCGAACTTCTGCTAATATTATGACATGATAAACAATTGAGAACAAAAGTAATTGTTTCATTAGTAAGAAAACTTAATGTACTTAGAATAGAAGTTGAAAGCGTTAGTAATTAAAACGAGCAGTGGCAAAGAAAATTAGAAAAGGTAATTAGACCAATTTAATTATATTGATTTAAGCTTCTATGACACTTAATAACAATCACCCTTTAAATTTTCGACTACGACTTTCACTTATAAAATTCTATTGGAAAATTAATGCTTCATACAATGGGGAGGCCAAAGCATATGTAGGTAGAGAAATCATAGTAGGTTCGTATGCTTCAAAACATCGAGATGTTTCAATGTAATTATTTCGTGAAGGTCTGGACGCGATAAGATATACCTAAGTCCCTTACATTATATTGGTCCTTTATAAATATTCAATATCAGTTTTGGGCCCGCGTGATGTTATGCGCGATTTCTCTTTCGTTCATCAATTGCTTTTACACGTTACGTCTTTGTTAACTTTGATATTATGGAAATTATTGTCAGATGTTAGGGCGTGTTGGTATATAAGAAAAAAATCTATACAAGCATAAAATATTACGGCTAATTAAAGATTTCTTAACATTTGTCACCCAATTTATTTTAAATAAGAAATGGTTGTTACTGTTCGTTCTGTAGACATTAGGATCCTAGTGTTAGATATCGTCGTGACATTTTGTTTTAATTATTACTGTTAAGACTTAAAATATGACACATCTATCATTCGCTCCATTAGACAATCCATATCAGCATATACTCAATAATTACGGTCTCTCAATGGTCAAATAAATAAAAAATAAGATGAGTAATATCGAAATCCACTCCCACACATAACGTGATAAACTATACTTTATAATGTATAGGTTTGCGGATAAATTAATACTGAACATAATAGAGAAGTGTCAGTAAGTTAAGTTATTATTATAAGATCTTCGCTCTCCCGTTATGGCGTTTGCACAAAAAAGGTTATTGCTCCAAGCGTGGTCGCCAGATGGTGTCGAAGGGCATCTGACTAAGAAAAATTGTACAATTAATATTTAGTATGGAGCATCTTGAGTTCTGAGGGTGAACGCGAATAAAGTTTTACTAGTGATTTAAAACCGAATCTGTTTTATCCACATATATAGTTATGATATCGTTACTTTAAGACCGTATAATAGTCTCAGGCTAAGTTTGGAGTATGTAACGTATAAAACATTTCGTACTAGCTGTATACAAGTAGCAAAGATAACATCTTCCATTTATTATTAACTTAACACTTACATAGTTACACGTGTTAAACTTAAAAAATTTGCGAAGAATGTCATTTCTCAGTAAACCGTATCGTGTTCTTATTTCTTACATCGAAATAGGAGTTGGATGCGTCAGTTTACAAGGCGTTATAATTCTCGTGTTTTTCGTTTATCATACACATATGTGTATGTAATTATAAGTTGTTATTAAACCCGGAGTATCGGCTTACCAAGACCTCATTACGACTCGAAGGTTCGTTAAATATAAAGGCGTCTTAAATAAAGAATTCCTGCACGTCCGTCCGTCACTATTTAGTCATGTATACGTTCCAAGATTTGTAATTAGCAAAAGCAAATATGATGCC
>JADANM010005835.1:8760657-8782310 GCA_026213755.1 Eurema hecabe | reverse complement strand
ATTGTATAGGTCTTTTATTTTTGTTAATAAAATAATTTCTGAATTGTACAAGAAATACCTATCTATTCATTAATAAAAACAAATATAATCTGGTCTAACAACTTCATAAGCCCACTATTTACTTCTTTGAATGTATATAGATAAGATATTATCCTTCATGAAAGGAAATTTAAAAACATTTTAAAAAAATGTTTACTATCTATTGTAAATATACTTATATTGATTCCGAGAGTGCATTTCAATGAAGCATTAAATTCAACTCGATACTGGTTTACGCACGGACAATACGATCGCTAGCTACAGAGTACAGACTACAGACTATAGACAGTCTACAGAGTGTAGCTAGGGGACGGGTTAATGCCCTCAACCTTGTACATACTCTACGCACTCACCATTTCGATATGTGCTTGCTTGTTTATATCAAAACTTTGATGTTCTAATTTTGACATTATTTGTCTTTGACGGTTTCGTTGACGTTCGGAAATCGATTTTGAAAGCAAAGTAATAAAAAATAAACTGTCATTGTGCTACATTTTATTATACAGGTATTTTAAAACGCAAACAATAACATTTTTCGATGCGGTTTCTTCAAGTACATTATCATCAATAAAAACTTTCATTTACTCATAACAATTACGGTACGTTATCATTTAAATAAGCTAATAATATACTTGAGTATATAAATAAATGTATCGCGCTGACGATGTGTCATGAGTATATGGCATTAATTAATTTAATGGGTCCCACATGTCACATGGGCTCGAAATAAAAGAATTAATTAGCGAGTTGTTTAATTACAATATTATCTTTGTATCTGGTTGTAGTTAGACTTATAGTGTGGCCCAATGTACTGGTAAATTATTTTTCTAGTTATAACGTTTAACGTTCAAGAAAAAATAGCTAATCTCTATAAGCCAGTGATATGACAAGAATATTGTTAATTAAGACATGTGCTTCCTTTCTTTCTACGAAACATATTATTTTATTATATTTTTTTTACTAGGTAAATGTATGGGTAAAATCATATTCAATACAATAACTACATTCAGAGATTAACTTTTCACAATATTAAGCGTAAATCTCCATAGTTACAGTGCTTGTATTTAGACCTTTAATTGTTGCCTGAACAATAGTACCGTAGAATTGTAACAACGTGCTTACAATACATGTGCAATAAGTGCATGCGATTATTAAAAGTATACGGAATGTCTCAAGCATTATAATGCGTTCCTTGTTTTGTGCGTCAACGTTATGTATAATGGTACCTCAAGGATTTATTCATATTAATAAATACTATGTAGTGCATGTAGTATGTAGGTATATTGAGTACTTGTAAATCATTGTTGTTTTGTTTATGCAAGGATTATTTGAAAGCGTACTATTGTATGTTGGAAAGCGGTTTCGTATAGTCAGATATATTGCCTGTATTCTATAGGCTCTATATTATGTTTAGTCTGTTTTTTTTTATATGAAGAAGTTAAAAATTAAGGATAAGTGAGTATGCAAAGCTTTTTAATTATGATGTTTTATCGAAAATGCCTGTATCTATCTGGTTTAAAACTTCAAGAAAAAATATGAGCACATTCGAATTTTAAATGTATCTAAAACACTCAATAATGTTCAAAGTTTTCCTAAGTTCTACAATTGCATGTTTTCTCATTTCTATCATATGATGTTACTCGACTTTGTGGTCGAAGCTTTCTCAGAAAAGTAGATACTAGCACGTCTACTCCGACACACTTTCGTCCGAACGAAAGTTCCAGAACGGTCGGAAATAGCGCTATAATATACGTTATTAAAGTGTTCGTTCTATAAATTGGAAAACGAATTACATTTATATTTTTTGTTCCGTCGTAGGCTCAATTGAAACGTTCAAAACATCTTTTTTGAGTTTCCATTGAGCCAAATAACATCTTGAGGAAGCTAATGGTTTGGTAGCTGCGTAATATTTTTTGTACATTTAGTTCACCATTCAACAGTCTCAAATTAAAAATTATAAAAAGACCGAGATAAGAAATTAATAAACAATATTTGTGAACCTTTCAAGCGAATAGCAAAAACATTTCAAAAGCTATTAAATAAGGGAAAAGAGATTACAATTCGGCAAATAAAATTTCCCTAATCGGCTTTAGGGCGTAATCCTGGGCTTATTTGTGTAAAAATCGTAAAGTGGACTTCAAAGGGAAATTTGTTTTAATGAAGATTATTTAGTAAGAGCTATCGCGTGGTGTGATTCCCCAGGGGATATGGCTGGCCTAACTAGACCACAGTCACGCAAGCTTAAGCTTGATCCTAATTAATTAGGGGAGCTGTTACTGTGTCAGTTGTTACCTATCTTTCGTTTGTTGACAGTATTAGGTTACCTATGTAGGTCTGTAGCCATCCCTAATAATATCGATTAGCTGGAATACTATTGGTCAATAAAACATTTAAATCTAGTTTCATTGATATAGGTACAATAAACACTTCGTTAAGCCACTTGATAGTTTATGATCTCCTGGTACTTCGAGCCTAAAATGTTACTATGTTAGTAGTTTTAGCTTTAATTATAATTTATTAATTTATTGATTATAGTGGTTAAAAACAATTACGGTGGAATATTTTTGGTAACCTTAAGGCGAGACATGCGGGCTAAGTACTCGGAACAGTAGTTTATGCATGCGATGCAATGGTAGTAGTACAAAAAGACTGTTTTTATGAAAAGCCGTGGTTTATTGTTCCGTATGTGTGTGTGTCAACTATGAATATTTTGTATAAGATTTAAAGTATGTATTTAATTAAATACGTCGTAGAGTTCAATTATAAAGTCACGTTAATCAAATTGTCATCACATATGATGTGGAGCTATTCTTTATAACTTTCAACATAGTTAACCTATCGAATATGATTGACTAACCAAGTGTCCTTTCGCGACCGTGTCTAGCACGTTTTCAATTCTGTCATCGAGACGATTATTTCATTTAATATTCCGCGAGGCTCTGCTGACATTATCAGCTGCATTACCGTGTATTGTTTTACGTGCCTGTCAATACGAATGCATACTTCCGCATGCTTCACTCCGTATTTGTTGTGTAAATGGTAATCGTTCGAAAATTAAGGACGCTGTTCTCGAACGCTTTTTCGGTTAGAGTGAAGTATGTCTGGAACTTGTTTAATTGTTTTATGTGTTTGATATTGAAATACTATTATAATCTTGAGCTCGGTCAACAATACATGTCTCGAATGATTAACTTTTTGCTTCATTAAAAAAGAGTTTTAATATAATAATTGACGCCGTAGAATCAATCTTTAGATTTCAATATTGTTGTGTTAAACACATATAAAACAAACATAAAATCTTCAAAAAAAATGTAAGGAATTCTAACGTAGTTCTATAAATATGACACGTTGAATGAATCAGTAACGCATGTGTATCGAGAAAAGAGTTGGCCAGTGAGGTATGAAATCACGCGGCCAGTGCACTTTCCCAAGCCCGAGTAAAAACTACAAACCGGTCAACGTGTCTGTAGATAACCTACATCGGCAGGATGCTCGCCTAGTAATGATAATGCGAAAGTTTGCCCCTAAGTGGACCGAAGAAACCTACGGCTTCTGACAAATAGTAGGTTAATTCTTTACAATTGTAGGCAAATGGGTTACTGGTACACTTTATTTACCCTGTTACAGAACTCAATAGTCATAAATGTGCAGAATGAAGACCGTCAGGTTTATTCTAGACTTCCCTCTTGTTTTAGTATTTGCTTAGACTTACATTAAAACTGACACTTTCCGTAACGCGTTTGTCTGAGTTCAATTCAATTGGACAAAGAATCTTATAATAATAGCACAATATTATTTGTTATATAAACGTAATATTGATAAAGCTTTTTATCAAAGTCAATATTTAGTCCTAAAAATGCTTTTATGATGATCTATATTTAAGAATTATAGCAATATGTAGAACTATTTAAATCGCCATATACAGCACTAGAGCTGATTAGCTCGGAGCTCGCGTTTTACGAGCACGCACAAAGCATGCTATTGCTTACAAATGAATAATAATGTGTTTATAGTGCTAATGTAATTTACCTAGCATGCATTGCTCGTACTACGTTTAGCGCTAGTAGCAGTTTGTTTGGCATTCTATTGCAATGATTAACCACTTAATGGTTTATGGTCGCCTGGTACTTCAAGCTAAATATGTAACTTTCGTTTATTTTAAAACAGTTAACGTTTGTGTGAATAATGTATGTATGTAGCAAAAAAGTATACACACACAATTTTTTTATAATTTTAGTTATTATTTTTAAACAATAAATTGATTTTATCGTAAGTTTATATACTCCACTTTATATACATAGCCACGTAGATCCGATTTTCCGGTACGTGAAGGAATCCCACTTATTTAGAATATTTCTACGACTCACAGATCCTCCATTTGTCTGAGCTTAAGTATAACTGCGTAATAGAGCCTGGTATTCACATCACATAGGAGGCAGATCGTGACTCATCCATAGTGTAAATTAAACGGAGCCCATAACCTTATTAATGTTAATTAAACACAATGCTGCTCGTTGTGGGTGGAGATTAAAACAATACATTACTAATGGTGTTAAAATGTATGGTAGATGGATAGGATAAGTCACGCGCGCAACTATGTACGCGTAGATAGGTATATACCTATGAGATAGTTGATGAAATGTGGTAGGCTTAGTAGCCCACCTCATGAGTATTGAGTATACTAGTATAAGTTAGTACTTGTACTAGTAATAATATCAGTCATATTGCAAATACAGTTTTAAAAATAAAAGCTTAAGAATAAGACGTAACTTTCATAAGTAAGCATAATAATCTATAAGTTTTTTCCCGTGTTACATAATGACAAATGTTTAGTAATTCAAGCTAACCTTATGTTATATTCAAGCGTAAATTAAACAAAAGCTTGACTATTTATAGTATAGCAATGTTTAATACAAAGAAAGCATTTAAAGGGAAGAAGATCGAGATATTTACGAAACGTTTCGTGGAATGTTTTGAGCGTCTGTTATTAATAGAGGTTACAGTTTACGGTACGATATTGAAAGATAAACAAATACGCGACTGTAAGAGTGTTTGTGATTTAACATCCGGCCACGTATAAACTACTCGAATAGTACAATGTTTCACACATGGTACTACATACGGTGATAGATGAGTATGAGTCCAAACATCGAGTTTTGAAGCGTTGAAGCATAATAGGTACCAGAAATCGGCTTCAGTACTACAGTATTTGAATGACTTCACTATTGATTGCCGAGTTACAAGATTAGGAACAATATAGTAGATATTGTTTGTGTTACAGTTTGCATTTGCTTTTTTTTGTTTTTGGGTTTTCTTACAAGCCAGTTTCTGGTTTCTAGTTTTTTTTAACTTACTATTTGATGAAATTTGGAACACTTTCTGGGGATTTATTATCTTTATAAAAATCTGGATAAGTCAACGTTCAACGCGCTATACATATTCGCGTAATTTCTAATATTATATGACTACTAAATTCTGTATACAGACACATTATGTAACAGTAATAAGTTGAATGCACGTTGGTTAACAGATATTTATAACCCGTTATATTATTGAATATCTTTGTTCACCAGCAAATCTAATGTTATCAGAGCAATTTATCGCCTTTGAAAATTTAATGGACGAAGCCTTTCAAATGATTACTTGATCGCTATGCTTATAAAAAAGTTAAAAGTTGTTTTTATATTAGATAATCTTTATTGATAAAAGTATAGATTAGTTTGTATGTGTGTGTCTTCAAAATATTAGAACTTGACCTTTTTCAGTTATTTATTTCAAAGATAATTATTGTTCTAATAAAAAAATGGTTATTTTGATATACTATAATGGTCCTTACTTTCATATTTCCTGAGTAATTACATTGAAGTATACATACTATATTACACATTGTCATTGCTAGTAATACATTGTTGACTCGACCGCAAGAAAATGATATAGAAAGTAGATTTCCAATGTAATGTCAGGTTGCTTAGAAATATAACGTGCAGTTAACATAACGATGTAGCATATATACATATCTATAATATAAAGGAATCCTGGACGTACGAGAATGATTCTTAAGCAAAAAATAAGGTAGGAGTAGGGTGTAAGGTTTCGGGTAAGATTAGTACAGCGTTAATGAAGTCGCGTCGGGCCGGCTGGTCTTGAATAAATGTAAATTATAATCAAAATCAATTTTCGTTTCAAATGAGTATTTCACACATTGAGAAAAATTGAGAACTGCCCATCGAGAATAAACTCATACTTAGAGGCTTGATTTGTTTCACAACTTCTAGTGACCGCACCCCTAAGTACTGTTATAATTTCAACTCGATACTTCCACGTTCCGTTTCCGTTCGAAATAAAGCCTCTTGATAATTAATCAGACGAACAACTAAGTCTTCATATAAGCCTGTAAGTGACCTGTTTTTTTCATCTAAATACAAATTAAAACCAGGACAGGCCTGACACCAAGCTCCATTGTCGCAACCGCAAGAAAATGATATGGAAAGTAGATTTGCAATATCTGTGCCGTGTACTCGTAAAATCGATTGCGGAAATAACGCGGTCGGCTTTCCTGCCAATTTCCTCGCTGACTCATGCGGTACACCTGCCTTCCTGTCGTTGGGTACTAACTGAACATGTCTATGGAACGACGAAGATGTCTTTGTGCTACATAGAGCATAGTACATGCCCTGGGGTTTTACATGCGTATTTCCAGTTCTCAGGGCTCACCGGGATATAAAGTCTCCTATGTGTAACCTAAGGTCTAACCTACATTCCGAATTTCAGCCAAATCTATTTAATAATTTTTGCGTGAAACATCCATACTAAAAACTGTCACATTTATAACATTTGTAAGATATAGCTTGTAGGTAGTAAATAGGTTTTAAAGGTTAGCTCTATATACTATATATCCAGCTACAGATATCAATGAGTTACTCATTAGTCCGAGGCGATGCTGATTGGACATAAAAGGGAGTTTCAAATGAATGTTTCGCGTTGCGATGATCGATACCTAACCACCGTGTTTGCATCTGACTACTAATGAAGCTTCATTCATCGTCTCAATGAATAAGGAACGGTGATTGGTTCAGTTATATAATTATCCTGTTCAAGCTTTAATATTTCGATGTAATATTATTAAATTATCTAGATTTGTATCTTATGAAGCGCCCAAAGATGATTCATGGTTTAGTTTTATTTATTTATTTATTTTAGATACACTGAGAGGCTTACACAATAGAAATATACAGGTAAAATTACATTAAACTACTTATATTGCACTAGCTGTTGCCCGCGACTCCGTCCGCGTGGACTTTCATATAAACTTTGACTTCCCCTTTCTCCCCCTTATAACTGTTTTTTTAGTTTAAAAGTAGCCTATGTTTTATCTCAGGCTCTAAACCATCTGTGTACCAAATTTCATTACAATCGGTTCAGTAGTTTTGGCGTGAAAGCGTAACAGACAGACAGACAGACAGAGTTACTTACGCATTTATAATATTAGTATGGATGTGCTGCTCTTAATCGTGTATACAACTTTAGTTTTGTTACAATAACGAAAATACTTAATAACATGTAATTCAAAATTTGTATTAAATTTATTTTAACTCCATTCAGGGACAAAGTGTCATCAGTGAGACAGAATAACTTGGCATTTTCAAGATTAATTTGACTAAAGATATATCAAGATAATATTTGCCTACGATCAATACTATTTACTTACTACACAATAAAGTTATCACTAAAGGTTGATAAACTTTTATCGCCTAATAGCCTAAACTTATATCGTTAACCGCCTATGATAAGCCTTGGAATCCAGCGAGCTTAATGCACTTACTGGTTTGCTTAGTGTGTGACTCTATGTTATGTAAGTTGACTTATTTCCTCTTATGTTATAATATAATATGTTATTGAATAGGTAGACCCCGTGGTGTCATTCGCGTAAAACTCTTCCTTTTTTGCATATGTTTAAGTTACTCAAATTTGTTTGATTAGTTAGCTACATTTACGATAAAGTAAATAAGTAAACGACACTAAGATATTTCAAAAATCCCTTTAATAATACTAATGTTCTCTCAAAATAGTGTTAAACGCTCTCAATGTTTACTCTTTAGTTTAAATTAACGCTTCAAGCTAAGTAACATGGTGCCCTTAATTTCTAAGTTATGCGGGCACATGATAGGCGGGTCGTTGACCTTGCTGACCGCTGAGCTTTTAATAGAAACATATTTTTTTATATTGATAACGATGTAAATATGTTGTATTTTTATTTAGATGACTCACACTTCGTTGATGGATTTTATGCTTTATTTGTGAGGTTTAGAGTCTATTTTAGAAGCGTTTGGCTTTAAGTACTTATAGGTACTGACGAGAGATAGTTCGTACTTCGGGTTAAGAGATTATAAACACTTCGATTTATAAATGGCTTAATTAAATGAGATTATTAAGAACTATATTATTACCAGCATAGTTACTGTGTGTGGTAATTCAATGGCCTATCTCCCTTGATATCAAAATTCCGTTACATTCATTCAGTAGTTATAAGTGAAAGCTTAATTATTGCAAAATCCTTACTAGTAGAATAACTAACGCAAAAAAAAATAATGTGCAACGTATTTTCTTTATATCCATTGTTGAAGATGATTCATAGATTTTATTCGAACATTATAAATCGGTTATTGTATAACTCTCATCACCCCAAAAGATTGAGGACCACCCCAATCGGAGTCATGTTACACATTAATTTCGTCACGAAGTTCGAGGGTTTGGCCTCTGGCATGTAACTTATAATTTCCCATCAATATATTACTAGCTTCACTGTGATTTTCGATATCCTATTTCGATATTCTAATAGCTATTTTATTATCAGGAAATTTTCACATCGACACATCAAAGCGACATTTGTATCTTGAAATTTGAAATATGTAAATGTTCAGAGTAGATACAAAGGTTATAAGTAGTGTAAAACCGAATAGTAAATAGTAAGGTATTATATAATACATACATTATTATTTTATCGATTTCCTTCTCCATATTATATATAATATTTAAAGTTATAAAAATGTTTCTTGTTATTAATTAATATTTATATTATATCCAGTTCATATACGATATCTAGTACGCTTGATTCTTATTATCCATTTAATACTAAAACTATGAACTTTTAGACAAACAAGACAGTCGGTATTTGTATAGTCTATATACTAAGAATATGGTCTACGCTTAATTTTTTCATTTCAGCGTTATAAAAAGGTTATTATTTTTAACTACCCACAAAGTGTCGTGTGAGTGGTTAAGATCATAGGAGCTTTTAATAAGGTCCATTATTTGGACCCTCAGTGCGATCGAATGAGCTTGTCAAACGAAGTGGTAGTAAAGTGCTCCCGATTAGACCATTGTACCAAAATGGGGTCAATATCTTTGTTACGATGGACTAAAATACCATATTTGCTGGACATTGTGTATGCTTAACTTGTAGATGACCTAAAAATTTCTTTATAAATTCTATAGTTAATTGGTGGCGGTTATAAAGTAATTTATTGTCCGTCGGATAGATTAATGAAAAGTATGATATAAGTATTAGTAGTAATTTTCTTATTCAAAAACATAAGGAGATACATTACTGGGCTAATGAGTCTTAACATCTGATGACTCAAAGTGGGGAGCGTCGATGTAGTGCACCCTGCCCGGAGCATTTCATTGGCTATGGGCTGGCGTTACTCTTACCATCAGGAGTGCGTCCAGCTCTCCCCCCTCCATATTATAAAAAATAAAATAAAAAATTATTTGAAAAGTCGCATGACCTCACTGCTATGCACCTATTCTACTAAAGTGTGACGTTATCAGCCCCCAAGTCGTTATTTTAATATGCTATATATAAGTAGTATTGCTACTTTGTCAAAGCAAAAAATACGAGTATATTACATTTTGTTACTATCTTAGAGACGGACTTATTTTATTTTTATAATTTTCATACCCTGTCTTCATACCTATTATGCTATTAAGTTAAAATGCTACAATGAAAAGGGCTATAAAAATCAAAGAGATTATCATTAAAATATAACATTTTCAATTAAATAAATAGATTGAATAGACTTCGTGGTTTGTTTGAATATGGCGCGGGATGCGGGTATTTATACAGAGGGTGGACATGATTAAAAGCCAAGGGTTTCTATTCTAAATTATTTACTTGGTTTCGGAGTAGCAAAAGGATAGATAAAATAAAATATTAATATTTTTCGTCAATAACGAAGTTAAGTATGTTCAACTTTATTAATTTGTATGTCTAGAGAGGTCAAAATCTACTTGCTATTTCTATATCAATGTGGCAATTTGCTTTGTCTATAGATAGCCACGTTACATGTGAGTGTCGTACTTATACTACGAATAAATAAATAACAAAGAGGATCTGATTATATGTAAGAACGGCAAGGACTAGTACTTCTAAATATCGTTATAATCAAGTGTTAGTGTAACATAAAACTTAGCCACAATAAATCGCATACAGTAACGAAGTGTCGACCCACAATCACATTACAGTGCAGCGTGCACATGTCGGGTTTGAACCAATTAATTGAGCTTATTAATGTGGTACATTATCAAGTATGGGCGCGTTCCAGCAGGGTCGGTAACCTAAAGTGCTTCGACCGGCGTCGTGCGCATGCGCGGCATCGATCCACTCCGCCGTCGCGTTCCCGGGCACACCCCGGGACCGTCTAGCTGCCACATCTATGTGGCTATCTAGCCAGACGCTATATGCGCGCCAATTACGCTTATTGTCCACTCGAGACGGCTGGAATTTTACAGATCCTCACGTTAACTCAGTGGCCTTGTATTAAAACCCCATTGTAAGACGATCGATCTGTTTTTTGTCCTGGGTTACAGTTCAGTACTGATTAGCTTTAAGATATATAGGAAGCTTTGTAAACCTATACTAATCGTAATGCTTTCTTGAAGTCTTAGCTTACTGAATATTTTTGGTCTTCTATAGTTAAAGAAAAAAATCTTATAGGATAGTATGTTCAAAATTTAATGATGATTTTGTATCGAGATAGTATTGATGAAAACGTTTTTAAATATATTAGAAAGTTTCTATTAAAGTACCGCAAGCTCGCTCATTAATATTCGTAATGAACCGTTAATATCGATTAACAGATTTAATTCATAGAAGTGTGTCAATTATTTACGATATAGATTATTCACTGTATGGACAGCTTTTAGCCTACTTGCTATTTATCTATATAAATAGCAAGTAGGCTAAAAGCTGCTAAGGCTAGACTAAAAGGCCTTTATCTTAAAGTGGTCCTAATGAAAGTAGATACAAAAATACATAACATATCTATTGTGCAGTTTTAAAGATTAGTTTAAACCAACAAAATTCATATTTAAGAGTAAATTGGAAAACTCAATGAGTACTTTATCTTTAAAGTGCACAAATAAAAACATATCACAAATTCAATTAACAAATAAGGAATAGGTTTATTGTATCAAAAACCAATATTTCAAAATAAGTATCTTTCTATCTTCGGCTAGATAAAATTGAAGCTCAGAATCACGTGAAATTAAAATGACTTGCAAATTAATTCACATACGTAATTATGTTGACTTTTTAACTCGTGTTATATTTAATTTGCGACCTAGCCTGCATACGAACGAACCATTGACCCTAATTTTAGTTTTGAATTTTTATTACATTTAGCGAAAGTGGAATTGAAATCTGCAATTTGTAGAAAAATGATTAGAACGTTTGTAAAATTGTTATAGATACGAATTTATCACTAGCTCTGGCTACATGTAGTAGTCGTTTTGAATGATTATGGATCAAAGATACTCTAGTAGCGTTATGGTATAAATGGATCTTTCTAGAACGCTTCTTAACTTTGAAATAAAGTATTACTTCCAGTAACTATTTTATCCATGTTTTTATCACACTAAATCCCAGGGACAAAGACAAAAAACTAGAACACTCTCCAGATTAAAAGTCATAAAATATTAATTAAAAAGTGAGGTCAAAGAATTGTCTTGCTTCGTCCCTCGGGCTGTTATTGCGGGTTAAATATTCTTTTATTCCCCTGAAGATGAACACAGACTGTATCACTTAATTCTGTCTTAGATAAATTATATAAAGTTGATATTGAAGAAAAACTAATCGAAGAATTGTATGCAGTACTTTTACTTATCGAAGACTGGGTGGATTAGACTAGGCTAGACTTAGACTAGACTCACATGTTTCTTCCTAAATCCTATCTCCGCTTGGTTAATACCATAACAATAAGCCTAATGGCTTGATCGGTCAATCACCGACCATTATTAAAAAAATCCGAACAGCTATTACCAGTATCTACCCCCTAATTCGATCAGTTTTCTTATTATCTATCGCCTATTAAAAATAAATTAAATTTGTAACTATCTGTAGAATGGTTAGAAAAACGAAAAACATAAAAACGCCAGCAAAAATAGTGCAAGTGAATGCTTTAAACGTGACACAGTTAGCTGCGAAGAGAATATAATTGGGCATGTGCTCAAGTCCTGTTACCTCTAAACGGGTCCTCAGAGTGCGAACTCGACATATTTCTGACTCAGCCTCCTTAGAATGTACGTTTTGAATATGAAAACGACGACCAAGTAACGGTTTAGTACATAAAGAATTTTGTTTTTGTTTGGTACGAATCGTCGTTAGATTTTATTATTAAACGAAGTTTTGTTAGTAGCTGGTGCAATTAATTCATTAATAGTCCGAAATAGTTTCATGAAATTCGGTTGGAGATAGCATAATACTTTTAAATTGTTTATGTATAAATTAATGTATAAACCTATATTTAAAGCTCCTCACTCCTTACTTACTCCTCAGATCTATTTATATATCAATTGTACTATGTCTATATAAAAAAATATTTCGTATGACAGGATACAATAGAATATTTGGTGGCAAAAAAACATGCCATATTCAAACCCATATTCTTTTAAGGTTTAAAAAGTTGAGCAAGTTCATTGTTTGCTTTGAGATGTATGCAATAAATTATATCGACAGCGAAATAATCTTTACTTGAACGGTATGATTCTCATTTACATGCTTGCAGCTGTTAATAAAAGGAATAAGTCACGTATTGAAACAGATGTCGTTCAATATAACAGTGAAAATACAAAGAAAATTGAACTATATTACTACGGCATAGGTGTTACACTCGTTCGTTTTTTTTTTGTTTAATATTAAGAGGGGTTGATCACGAAGCGATATGTTATAATGTCATTAAAAAGATTTTACTTTAACATATTAGCATTATTAAAAAAATCAGCAGATTTAAAATGATCGTGTAGCCGTATCGTATCATAACACCTTTTTAATTTTACTTTGACACCTTTAAATAGACTGGTTTTCGTTTGGTAAAATAAAAGATTTTGATAACCAATTCTGTGGAATTAGAGATTACCACAAACTCACAAATTACGTCTCAATAAGATATTTTTTTAAAACACAATTTCAATAAATAAAATATCACAACTACACCTGTATAGGTGTACTACACCTATATAGGTGTAGTTGTGGTATCCAAATCTGTATAGATTTTGTATCAAATTATAAAGTAATGAAATATATTATTACATCATTGCTAACTTACTTATTTTATTACATTTCACTACGAATACCAGTAAACTTTAAATATATGTAGTCTTATCCTGCGTATCTCTTTGTGTCAAAATCTATTTCACAAATTTTCATACAATTTTTACTAATGGATAGATTGAATTTTCAACTAATAGTATATATAAGTATAAATCTACTGCGGGATCCCAGCCGTTACGGCCTAGTATACTGTATAATATAAAGGAAAGTTTTTATGCAGTAATGAAATTATAATTACCACTTAAACCAGTTTATTATTTTATTTGTTCTCCATAAGTGTTAATATAAAGTTTTAATAGTACATGTGAAGTATTCCCACGGTACGTGAAAGTTTGTTCTCACATTGTCTGAACTGTAAGTGCAAGAAGAATTGCAAATTAGTGTAATAATAATTTTTGCATTATTCAAACGATAAGGCATTTCGACCGCGGCAATTCGACAATTAAATTTCTTGTAGAACAAAATGTTTATTACAAATATATCGAAAGTCTTCATACACCTATACTGCATGCAGCTTACTCAAAAATGGCCAGTTTTAGTGGCATTTAAAATATACTTAATATATACTTAAAGTTGGTACTGATTATTTTGAAACTGTCATAGTTCATACTACCATGCTAACAACTATGGAGAAGGGGAGATTGCAACCTTCCTTTGAACCAAATAGACGATTCTTGACCAGTCGAACCGATGTCGTGATATATGCTGTCAGAAAAAATATCATAAGAAATTCACAGCTCGGTGCATTTGTAGCGGTCGCTATAAAGTCTATGAGGAATTATATTTATTGGTCCTTGTAGTGTTCATTCCAAGCCGGTTCCTGACAGCCAGATAGCCTCCGTAAACATCTCCGAGCTATAAATTTTCCATGCTACAGTAATTGAACTTTGTTAATATATGGCTGGTTGCTTTAAAAAGAACACCTCGAGTATACTCGCGTAATTGGTACGACAGTTATGATGTATGACTTTCGATTTCAATAAAGGGATTCTATTAAAAAAAAATGTTGCGAAATTCTTGGTCATGTTAAACATATGTAATTAGTTCTGTTTGGATACAATTCCGTATGATTTCAATATCAGGTTTTGTGTCACTAGAAACAGCTTACATTTCATAGACTGAGATCCTAGGCCTGGTTATTACTTCGTGATAATATTGGTCTTTTTATTTAATAGCAGGTATTCCTCTAAAGTTTTCTCTTTGGGGAAGAAGGAGGCGGTTATTCGGTCTCTCACAATGGTGCTTCTACCGACTAAAACGAGGTTTTCATCCGTGTACGGACGGTCTCTTGGCCTAACTACTGCATGGCCTACTTTTTTCCAGCATACACCCCTATTGTTTTGCCTAACTCCAGTTGGCTAAACGTGCAAGTTCAATTGGAGTGGATGATACAATAATAGCGGTTCATTACACGAAGAATGCACACCTACATGCACAATTGCAACACTGATTCGGATTAACTATGAGTGGGTACCGGGTAGGCGAAGGATTTAGTGCATTGCTTGGAACTATGTTCAGATCTGTGTAATAGTTTTATATACAATAGTATATAGCTTGAATTCTCTAGCTTCGATTAGATACTCTGTTGAGGCAGGTTTAGCCGGAACACTACAAAAATACATTTATTTAGATAGGTTTAGGAATTTAGGACATAAACAGGCTTTGAGGCAATGAAGGAATTCTTTATTAAATAATACAATTAATCAGAATTTATATGAAAAAATATTTTTGTCTTAGCAGTTATATTTAAAGCATCTTCATATTCAAATATACCGTTGTCCTTAAGACTCCTAGAACTTCATAAACATAGGTATATGTCTTATGTTCTCAAACATTCAACCGATTCAAAGGGCTCATATGCCGGTATGTATTAGTCACGATGCAGTATCCACCCACGTAGCCAGAACCTGTTTCAGATACAGGAAGCTTTCGGCTGTGTACTTAAAGGCTAATCCACGTGGCTTCCACGTAAATTCCTTTGATCCTTAATTAAAGTTTTATTCAATCATCAGATCAAGCTTAATTTAAAAAATTAAATTAAGCTTGATCTTAGTGGGCGATCACTTATGACTGAAGATTACTGTCTCGAATATTCTAGACCATTATCTTGGTCGAAATTTAAAGTTCAAATATGGAAGCTAGTGAACGTTTCATTATTCTTCTTCATTATACTTCGATAAGCGCTCTGCAAATAAAATATTGCCATTTGTAAAAAATAATTCCACATTTAAATTAAAACTTCAGTCACCGATAAAACAATATTAATATCCGCTCGTCTTGACTTGTTTCTCTTATATTTCATTGAATGCGGGCATTGTTTCCAGCTCACTAAGTTGACAACAGACAAATAAAGCTATTCTATTATTTATTATTTAATCTCTCCCCGTGGGATTCTGTCTATGGTGTTCGAAAAAAATAAAACGGATGCGACCGTTATTAGTAGTCGTAAATTGTTGTACTTATTGCTCTGTTTACTATTTTAGTTACAGGGGAATTTAATAAGTATTTATACAGCTTTAAAACGCATTTTTGCGTGCATACTGTTTTAGCCTTGGATGTAACTGAACTTTGCTTACAATGACTCCAGTTTAACAAGGCATTTAAATTTTAAAAAATAGTATTTAATTCATACACTCATAAATAATATGTTGTAAAGTAATTGAAGGAAATCTGAATGTACCTAAATATTGATTTAGCAATTTCGTTAATTAAATTTGCTGAACGACGCCGATGCTTAAAATATAACAAAACAAAAATAAATATTACATGTATGTATATATATACTAAATTTAACTATCTCTAATTATTTTCTAACTACATGAACCGAATTGTTACAACAGTGCTTGAACACGTCAAATCTTAATTCGAATTCGGATTCCAAAGTCCTCGGCTCAGACGCGTCAAAAAAATCACTTATCATAAATATATCTGTAGGTAGGGGTGTGAGGGGCGCGGGGCGCGGGGCGGCGGCCGGAGGGCGGGATCGCCGGCCGCTGAACTCAGAATCAATACAGCTGCTCCCCGCCGTCGCCATGGCTACGACAGATAAAGTACCGCCCGCGCCCACAGATACAAAAACTTAGGATAAGCCATTGTACTAAAGAGTTTTTATACGAGTACTCGTAAAAAAAAATAACATTATACCAAGCATCAGTGACCTTTGACGTTAGATTAAAACTATTGACATATTTAAATTATTAATTTAACTAACACATAGCTTTAAAGCGGACGGGCTCTTTATGAAATCACCTCACAAGTCACTTTTAAGTATCTAAATCATGATTAAATATTATATAATTTTAGGTGTATTTACGCATTTTATTTAACCGCCATGCGTTCATGGAAAACAAAGTCTCCATGACTATTCCTTTACAATAATAATGAAATCAATAGATAGTGTTATTATTGTAAATCAGTATTTCAAGTCTCGAATATAAGCGTGTAGCCGTGTCTCGTCTAGTGCAAGCAGATGGCAATACAATAAAGCTCTCCGCGATTAACAACGATCATTAATTCGCAAATGCAAGCCATAAAATAACCCCAGCGCATAACTGTACTTTCCTTTGAATTCACTTCGTTTATCCTTAGATATGCTTAACTTAACTGAATATCATATAACTAAAACATTAACATAATGAATTAAAAAATATTCTCTTTAATTAGGTAGTATATTATATCTGCATCAGGGTTCTAGTTATTAAAATTACGTATAAGTCTTTCTTTGAATGAATTCAAATGTTATTTTACGTAGTAAGTACTAAAGCCTTCATAGAAATTACTCATCATTCTTTTGAAATTTGCTTACAATTTATACCTATTGTTTTAAATGATACAAAATAATTCTAATAAAGATTTTTTTTTACATTTTAGGAGACTTCGTTATATAGAATACTCTTTTTTGGTATCTTGTATACTTAGAGTTTAATAATTCGAGCTTTTTAATAGATTTATACAAAGGGCTAGGTTTACAATTTACATGCATAATATATTCGTGCGAAGACAGGGCGGGTCGCTAGTATATAAAAATGCATAAAAATATGGTTTGTAGTGGGAGAAAGTAATAAGAACATCAATGATATGCTAAATATGTTTTCCTTTAATATTCATGCAAATAGAACTTTTCACGCAATCTTGAGAATACCGTTAAGTATAAATATATATTTACGAAGACAACTTCAATAACACCCACGATGTTTGTGCAACATTTCCTTTGACCTCAATAATCAGTTCTATTCATCCCTTACTATACAAGTTAATGAAAGAGACTGTCATTTCTGGACGTTTCATTTCACCTGATATGGCGATATCTGACTCCATACTGAGTAACGGTCGCCATGTTTGTCCAGATGCATTAGCAACTTACACTATAACAATGGGATAATAAGCCTTTTATTTAACGGATGAAAGCGTAGTGTTTGTTACATCGGAAGAGCAACATGCATTTACCAACGTGATTCTTTTCATGTTTCTTTTAACTTAAACTTAGCGATATTTCGCTTCTTGATATTATAAATGATATAATAACAATGTTAGGTTTTCACAGGTGTGAACGACACGAAACGTTTTTTTTATAGAGACAATCTAAAAAATGGACTGGGTAAATTTAAAATATTTCAATGGTTGAAAATATTCTGCAACATACTATTAAGGTTGTTGCAATGCGATTCCACGCAATTTGCCATTAAATAGGCGTGTCAGTAAGTCTGACTTAGTAACGTCTTCCAGAACTTTCAGAAAAAAGCAATTCATGTAGTGATATTAAAAGCAGTTGTAACTACGGTGGGGTTGTCACCCTCATCTACCCCTCGCGCCCGAAGATTCCACGTCCAATACCATTACTGCGACTTGTTGCACGAATGCATCAACCCAATCCCTACTTTTATCTTGTAAATGTGAAAGTAAATATTTGTTACGATTCCCGTCTAACCCACTCAAACTTTGTATGAAATTTGATACACATATACGTCTAAAGAAATAACTAGCTTTGTTGCGATGTATGTTACAAAGGGTGTCATGATTGGAAATACGTGAACGTTTATATTATGTATGATAAACTAAACGCGTGTGAATTTTAATCATATGAGAATCATTCTATGTCGAATTATATATTAAATAAAAACGTTTTATTGATCTAGAAGCATTATTGTAAAATGCTTAAGTTAAAAAACTTATTCTTTATAACTAGGCGGCAATTTACAAAGAAATATAGACCTACGTAATGGCATTATTTTTCCCACGATTTGTATAACATATTCCTCTACAAAATGTGCCTAATATAACAATTTGATACAAAAAGTTGAGTTCTTAATAAAAAAAAAAATTCATAACCTAAAACTGAATTCAGTGAATCGTATTCTATATTTAAATATTTGAATAGAGATAGAGAGAGAGAGAGAGAGAGAGAGAATCTAAAGAGCGCGCGTGGTAGGTAAAATCGAAGAGATGAGTGGTTTCAGGGAGGCCTCTACCGCGCATGCGCCCGGCTGTTGCTAGGCCGGTACAAATAGACCCTACTGTCCACCCAACATGGCGAAATTGATTTATTGACGCTATATGAACTTTGCACGCGACTCTTATCGGCCAATGCACTTTTTAACGCATGCGCTGTTCTAAGATTCAATTATATGCTATGCGATTGTTTGAACCTTGTTCGTTTCGATGCGATTTCTTTATGCAAGCCTCAGGTTGCTATGCTTTTTCTTACAACGAACTTCTCCTTTTTTATTATTGCTTATACGTTTCTTTATGGAAATAATTGTGACGGTAATTGAATTTGTATGTTTTGATATCAAACGAGTATTTGAACACAATAAATCGAATTTTACAATGGAATTTTAAGTGAGGTCCTTTAACGTAAATTAATACTTATTTACTTAAAAACGTTTCGCGAGTCTTTATATATAGCAAGTATATAAGTAAACAGAGCTTTAAATGAGAAATATTATTGTACAAGTGTTATCTAGAAATCGTATGAGTTTCGATGTTTAACTATGGGAACCGCACAACAAAGCAAAGCACTGCGGCAGTTGGAGCCAATGCCTTTTATGTTATTTGTGAAATCCATAACCGCTTCAAACACCTTGTAGTTCTCATGTCATAAGTGACTTCAATATTATACATTCATAAACAAGATAATTTATCGATACATTTTCTAGCTAAAAGCTATTAGTATTGAGTTAAAATTTATTTGTCGAAGTGTTTATTTGATTGTATACAAAAATATGTTATCACAGCAATACTTGAAACATGATCTAATTGTTCCAGAATGTGGACCATAAGGGCAAGTTCCGATCCAAGAAGGGGCAGCTTCCGTTCATCGAGCTGAACGGTGAAGAGATCGCAGACAGCGCCTTCATCATCAAGCAGCTCTCTGAGAAGTACGACAAGGATCTTGATGCAGGTCAGTTTGACGTATGTTTGGAGTACAGTGACGTCATCGTATTCTTTCGGTGTACCGCGCGCGTTCTATTGCGTTTCTATACATGATTTGCCTATAATACTGAATGTGGTTTTGTTAATTTTTTATCAGTTATCAGTTCAATTACTATCACTACAATATCACAAACTTCAAAACTTCGAGAAACTTACGTATTGTACATATATTTTAATAATCGTGCAAGTATATAAAATGCTTAGATTTTTAATACGCAAAGGATTTTGAATAGAGCAGTTCTAAAGGCATATATGAATAAAACATAATATACACGTGCGAAACCAGGGCCGGTTGCTAGTCTCTAAAAGAAATTCAGAAGTAATCGCTATGCTACGAAAGTTTTGCGTGCAGCAATGTCAATTTATGTATATTTATCGGACGAATGCTACTAATGCGTGAACTTCACCAATGAAATTTTTTATATGTTACGTCGAATTTGTTTGTTGTTGATACGATAGCTGATACGTTAGTTTTGTTATATCTCTATATTATTTTAACTAATTTATTAGCAGCATTAGTATATAGTAAGACTAAAAATTTGGTATATAAACTACTTTGCCTTTAAGATGTTACAGTTACGTCTTTAGGCTGCAATGAGGGCTCTTACCGGAGTGGTAGGTACTAATAGTAATTGTAGGGAAAGAAAGAGAAAGGCTGATGATGACAAAGACGAAAAAAGAAGGACGGTACGACTACTCGTATCGTCCTTCTCTTCTCGTCTTATTATAAAAATGCATTTGTTACCGAAAAATCAGGCCGTGAAAGTATCATACAAGCTCAGCTTCAAACTAATATGATTAAGTAGGATAATCATCTTTGTTCTCTATACTAGTTAGTGCTCTATTGTGAATCAATCAATGTGAGGATATAATTCAATGATGCACCGTACATTAATTATTCATGCTATGGTATTCGATGTAGAATTGTAGACTGATTAATGAAAGTCAATACATTGTATATGAGTGGGTAATGTCATTACAATATCAATTGGACAACGCCAGGGATTTACTAATGAGAAATCACTGACAGACTTCAATGGCTATAGAATCATAAACTATTAAGTAAATTTCAAAAAAATATGGGCTCGTACCAAATAAAAAATGCAATCAATTTAAGGTTAAAATTTCCAATTAAAATGTCACTGTCTGTTATTCGCTTAACGTTAACTATGAAACCGAGAATTTAGTTGACAAACTATTCTAGTTATTTGCTTGAATATTACGGCCAAAGCGAGAAGCGATCGCGAATGCCAAACTTTGATCAATTGATCAACTTTTATTAACTCATATTCCGCGTAACTAAAATTAGTTCCGAGGGCTTCGTCCGGGTCGTGACCCCCGTGATCGATAATGGGTTCAGAGTCGCCGAAGACCTGAGCCCGGGCGACCTAAAATCCTAGATAAGCCTCGTCGGCCGGCGCATGTGCACTCGCTGCAACAACAATGGCCTGCATCTCACAATATTCCTTTTAAACAGTTCTCACGTCCGAACAACGGGTCGTCACGCACGCTATGATATCGATGATCGAGAATCATCTATCATGGGTGATGCTGTGGTGGCGCGCTAAGTACC
>JADANM010005835.1:8747721-8760557 GCA_026213755.1 Eurema hecabe | reverse complement strand
GCTACCAGGTGAACCTGCAGAACGCGCTCAACACCCGCCTCCCCAACGCCATCCTCAACTTCTGCTTCAAACTCACGTGCGGACGTAAGGTAAGCATTTCGCTTTCATCACATTAACCTTTAAAATTATTTACGAAGCTCCTTACACATCAATAGAAAATTTCCCGCGTGAAATTGACGCTCAGTAATTTTGTTAAGCTGTTATTCACCGTGGGAAATGTTTAAACAATTCGTATTCGTTCGCTTTGTCTTTGTAGATGACAGGTATAATTTTCATATCAAAGTGTGATATAACTGCAATTGCATATTGGGTCTACCGTCTAACACGGTGGGCGGGTAGGGTGTCGCGTAACATCCGCCATGTCGTTAAATTTTGCATCGATATTCTAGGAAAGTCTATTTATATAGGGTTTTGATGCCGGTTCCTAGAATCCTAGATGGAGGTAAACACACCCCATGGTATCTGGCGGCCATTTTCTGACTCCATCCGACGGCGCCATGTTGCTGTGTACACCCACCCCCACGTCTAGGATTCCCGGTTATATAACGGATGCACCTGTTGCATTCCAACTATTTCGCGTTCAGCCGCGATAGCGAAATGTTGATAAAGGTAGTTTCCGAGCTTAACATTCAGCACATAGTGTTGTAGTTGCTTCAGTAGCTTCCCCAATCGGTATTAGATTTTTGTAATATATCTAATTATCTGTTGATATAAACAACATTAAATTTTCCTCGAAAGTACTGGGCTTATTTCTATGTGCATTAACAATTGTTTTTGTGTTTTAGGGGATGAAGAAGGCTAAGGCCCACGGCATCGGGGTACACAGCCAAGAAGAGATCATCGAATTCGGAAAGAACGACCTTCGTGTTCTCTCAGACTTGCTCGCTGATAAGCCCTTCTTCTTTGGAGACGAGCCTACATTGGTACGTATACTTTTGTAATAAAAACGCTACGCTTTAAGCTAATTTAAACTTTCAATGCATTTTAATAGGATTTTCTGTCAAGATGTTCAGATATTTGTACCCTAGGCATTTTATTTAATCTTATTTGCCGAAGCGATTTCTTTTGATGTGTAGTACCAATGCTATGGAAATTTAATTCTTGCCGACCGCTATTACTTTATTCATTCATAAATACGAAATTAAATTTATTATCTCTAATTAAAACTAATTAAATATATGGCTCATGTTAATGTATTAAAATGATTCAAAGCTAAGCATCCAAATTCATGTCGTGTTAGCTACATAAGCACTGCGACCACTATTACATCTATAATTCCGCTCATGTCTTAGTGGGTGGTACTGAGGGGGCTCGGGTGATGACCGATTGTCTAGGGCTTAAAATAGTTCCTGTTCGCTTTATAGCCACGACCATAGGCTACGAATTGCGATACATAAGCGATCTTATTCGAACGACGGACAGAAGTTTGCTGAGAAATATTTAAACTATTCGAGAAAAAGCCTAACACTGGTTGATATTACTAACATCTTAAAATCAATCGATGGCTTTTTTTATGAAATATTGTTTTTTGCATTTCTAGCTAGCATTCTTTGCTTGACGTAGAAATTACGAACTGTAAATAGATATGTTATTGGAAATTAAAGCGTCTATTACTTGTATATTTACACGTACACGTGCAAGTATTCCCAGTTTGCCCAGGGCATTTAGCTGCGAGGCTGAAATCGATTGGCAGTCGATATATAATTATATTGGGGTGTTGTCTGGTCGGGTGGAGGGAGGCGTATGCACTCTCCACTAGTTCACAAGCCTCGATCATGCATGTACTCCAATGAAAATATTGACAAGCCGGGCTGTCTCCAATAACGTGATCTCGAAGCTTGCTTATTCAAAACGTTCCCTAGATATTCGCGGACTTATTTGATCTGTCGACACAGTGTGCTTAGTATTAAACCCCGGAACGATCGAGAAATTGAATCTGAAGTATTTCGTTCATTCCAACCGAGGTACGTGACTATCGTTAGGCTTTCGGGATTACAGCTCGGTGGATTTAATATTGCACTTTAAAGAGAATGTAATAAAAGACTGTAGAGAGCCTTTGCTTACATTTTTTTTACTTCTTTCTTCTAAATTCAGCGATTGTCTTTTAATTAAATCTTTGAATTCGTCTACTTAGAGTTCGGGACTTTTAGTCCTTCGAGCCGGCATCTTTGTATTATTTCCAAGAACTTTACACTAGCACGTCACGTAGTATTCATAGACCTATTAAATCTTGCCATCTATCTATACAGTTATAATTTCTTTCGCAGCTTGATGTGGTGGCGTTCGCCAACTTGGCGCAATTGCACTTCATCGACAAGGAGGTGCCGCATCTCCTGCGGGATGCTATGAACGATTCGTTCCCGAATCTCGTCGGCCTGGTCTCCCGTATCAAGGAGAGGGCATTCCCGGATTGGGACGAGATCTGCGCTCCTGAAGTCGCCCCTCCAGTGTCCAAGAAAGAGTCCAAGGAGACTAAGGAAGGCTCAGACAAGCCGGAGAAGCAGCCGCTAGAAGAACCCGAGAAAGAGAAGGTTGGTTCGATATTTTAGTTTCAACCATCTATTTATTCCTAATACCTTTTGAAGGTTTTTGAAGATTTAACAGAATTTATTCAAATGAATGAAGGCTCTATATGAATACTTACAAATTTCAGGACGAGAAAGAGGAGCTCGCTGAGAAGGAGCCAGAAGACAAAGAGAACGAGAAGGAGAAAGAGAAGGAGAAGTAAATTAAATTTGGAACAGCGCCAAATCATATTCGAATTTCAAACGGCGCTACATTCACCTTGTATAAATGAAACGGTGGCTATAGGTATATTACGTTATCGTAGTTAATGTGATTGCCGCCATACTAACATGCAAGTTGTATATTATATACGTGTAAATCCATTTGTCTTTCCCGTATTTCGGTTGAGAGCGCCGTCGCGCCATTTTGTTTAAGTATAATTTAAATAGGATTCGCTGTTGCTTTGTCGACACGACCTTAATTTGTTACGATTTGACGTTTTAATGCTAATATTTTGTCGTTGTCGTATAATTTCAATTCGTTTTGTATTTAACAAGTAAGTTATCTGTTAGGTACTTACGGTAGATAATCATATATTCCGCTGGTATATTAGTGTATTGAATAAAATTAGCGTTAAAATTATTGATAACCCATGTATGTCACTTTGTATTGTTAGGTATGGTTAGCGGAACCGTTTCATGTATTCCAATGTTCTAGAGAGCATTCTCATGACTATCTCGTGTTAAGCGTAGGGCGTAGACGAGTCGTCAAGTAATTTATGAGCTCATTCGTATTCATCCATATTTAGATAACCTGAATGTTGTGAAATTACAAATATAAGTCTTAGTATAATTGATACCAAAAATTGGCTGATTTAAATAGATAATTGGAAAATATTGTCGAGAAACGTTAAGAGTTGTGCGTGTAGGCTTAGCGTCGGTTCGTGCGCGTCAAAGAAAATTTACAATTTACAAATTTACAATTTGATAGAAAACGAAACTCCTGGAAGACTGTTTTTCAATTTAATGTAATAATTAATAGTCCGTAAAATTTTTGATATTATATTATACGTTAAGGTTAAGAGTGTATTCGATTTTATATATCTGTCCGTCTGTAGGTCCGCGTCGCGGCAATATACTCGCAAGTGACGCATCTCTAGCGAACATTGTTTACCAGCTCGCACTGAGTCCACCCGCCATGGTCGACGTCATTCCATCGCCATCGCCATCCGAGTCATCGTCGTCATCTCACTCGTCTCATTCATCTCACTCATCTCACTCACCGACTCATTCGTCCCGTTCACACACGCCGGTCTCCGAGTCGCTGCACTCGTCGCAGCACTCGAGCCCTATCTCGACTCCGCAATCGTCGCACGCATCACCGCAATCATCGCCGGACCGATCCAATCGCTCCTCGAATCGGTCGACGCCATCCAACCCTTCACCGTTTCCGATTCCGATTCGCCATCCATTACTGCGTCCGATGCCTCTCGGTCGCGCGGGAGGCTCCCAGCGCCACAGGCACGGCGCCGTGTTCATGTTTCCCCCGAGGCCGTTCATTCGATTCCCGCTGCCGCCAGCCACGCCGCCGCCGTCACACAACAACCCTACCGCCATACCCGAAGTTTTCCTCCCTCCCCCCACACCACCTCTTTCAGTAACATCGACCCTATCATCACTCTCACCACTCTCCTTGTCCCCTTATCACTCGAAAACACCATCGCCATCAAAATCTAAACCCAAATCACCCGAAGTGAAAGTGGTTGCGTTCAGGAAACCGTTCCGGTTGTCGAAATCGCAGCCGAACGTCCAGGACGCATCGCCGTCACCGTTCTCGACCCCATCGTCAATAATGCCGCTAGCTCGGAAATCGTTGAAGAAATCCGTATCCGAACCGCGTTTATGCGAACTACTCGATAAATTATATATTTAAACACATTTCATCGATATAAATAACATTTCAGAATATCTTGGGAAATTATTTATTGTACATACGAATTATCTACCTTTTATACTAAAATAGGTTCGAGACGAATTATTTTTCAATTGCCCTTGTATAAAAGAATTGATAACGTAATTTTCTATCAAGCAGATGTTTCGCGTGGGTTTGATAAAGTATTTTTGTAAATGGATCGATGGCCTGAAAATGTAGTGTTTAAAATATTCGGGATATAAATAAAGAATTCTTAGGATAGGTTCAGACTAAGGAAATTATCGATGTTGCTCAGTTCTAGTTTTGAGAAAATTATTTATTTAGGTAATGTTTCTTATATCTGTACACTCTGTAAAATAATATACAAAAAACGTCGCATTTGTATCGATACGGATATCTTACGATACTTCATTCATCGCGTTACCATAATCATATGAATTTTTTATATCACCATACTCATTGATTTATCATTAGCGGTTATTATTGCTCAACAATCATCATTCATCATATTTGTTTGTGTACTCGTGGTATATAGAGATCGTCACTTGGCAACGGCATGCTTTAGTTAAGAATCGAAGGGTTTTATTCCAGTAATGGATGGAGCACAAATTATTTTCTAAAATACTCATTTGAGATTCTCATACCCGTGGTGGTTTCGAGACTGATTCGCCCGCCTCTTAACGTATTCATTCAACACTGAAACAGGCTTTAGGTTTTCGTGTTAAGCGTTGCGAAATGAATTGCAAATGGCGGTTTTGCGTGCTTTAACTTTGTCCAAAACGTTAACGTCTTTCAATATGGCCATTATATCTACTGAACGTGTAAGTTGTTCCGTAAAATCAGATAGTCTGATGGGATATTTAATTTTGGTGTATACAACCTATGATACTATAATTGTATGTCTTCGTTGAAAGCCTGATTTTAAAATTACGCGTTAACTCCAGGAACTTTATCCTTTCATTTCAATTGGCACAGACCATCTTTAGCACCAAGAAAGAAGCACTTGGAACCGCCATTTTGAATTCGATTCACCGTTAGTTAAGTTCGATTCCCGGTCATTATATTGTGTTGAGCAGTCGTTAGACCTATATGGCAGATTGGGGCGATGCATGGTTCACCAATGTCGGGCATCTTGTGACATCCGTTAGACGTTCTCACTCAATTGAACCATTGACACCTTAAAAACCATTCCTATAGCATTCTCTCCTTAATTTAGAAGCTATACGTGCTATCAAATTGTGACATAGACCTTCTTTGTTCCACAATTTGCCAAGTTTGCATCAGTTTTTTGATTCTTAGGGAGGGATTGATATAGGACTGTTTTAAGTTCAGTGGTGTAAAAGAATGAGGGTGATTGTCATGAGTTGGGGAACGCGGCAGAGGACAGGCAATACTTTGGTCGTGCGACTTTTTTACGTTTTTAATGCCATTTCTCGGGGCTCGGTCCCAGCTAAGCGTTCCCGTAGCAATTCCAGTATGTAATAGAACAAAAATCGCCATCAACTTCCTCACATTTAATAGCTTCGCTTTCCCATTCTAATCTAAGGAATAAGATGCAATCGTTGTTGCAGTGTTTCTCTGGCTTAAATCGATTGTGCGCTGGTGATGCTGGCGATCTATAAGCTCAATAGGGAGTAAATGAAGGAGTAATCCACTACACTTCAATGTTTATATCTACATGTTACTAATGTGTGAGTTTTTGTGACGCCCTGTCTTTCTGTAAGACCACGTAACTAAATTGTAAATTCATCAGCTTGGGGTATGTCGGCTTTCTTGAAACAGATAGGTTCGTGCGTATAAAGGTGACCAATAGATTTGCAATTGTATTCATCAACTATCCGACGCTTTATAGCGATTCTGTGAAGTTACCTGTCTCTTTCAAAACGCAAGGTTGCAAGCGAGTGCGATAGGGATGGTAATGTTATGGTATGGCCGCTCTAGACGATGCGAAACTGATGTCGTGCACTAAGTGTTCCACTTCGAATTGCACAGATTACACTTCAGAGCTGAAACTCCGAAGAACTTCGTGCTTAGTGTAGAGTGGTATTATTGTAAAGATTCTGACTCCAATGACAACTCGAGCCACACGCGATCGAACTCCGAGCATCGAGCTGAACGGACCAGCGATCGTTCGCTAGTTGAAGGACACTCTTCTAGACTAATTTCCATCTATAGCCCTATATCTAAATCTCTTCGCTAGGTTAAGATGTAAATTTGATCGAAAATCAACCGTTGTTCACAAAAGTAGATATCATATAAGTGTTCCGGCTTCCCCGTTCGGGTGCGGCGCACTAAATGATATTAGCTGTAAGTTATTATAGGTAAATAAGTCGCAGCGTTCGCTCGGCGTAGTATACAGATAATTAATGGATGGAATTAGTTGAAAACGTTTATTTGATTACGGTTTTTGTTTCGCATTATTGGGGACGGTCGACCTCGGGTCCCTCCCGACAACTGCTGACCATCACTGCCACTACTCGGGGTAAGATAAGATTAAGGATAAGATTAGGACACGATTGGCGCGTAGGTTTCATATAACATAAGGTCACGTCCCAGCATCGAGTATCGAGTATCGAGGTAACCTGAAATGAGCGTACGCGGGCCTGTTTCAGTGATGCATTTCAGCAGCCATCCGGCTACGTCATCTCCATGCAACGTTCCATCATTATGTATAAGACCCATTCACACAAATCTTATATAAATTGTATATATGTTGCGTTCGACTCGCGGCTCGCGGAGGTGGAGATGACGCGAACGTGGGATATTCATTAATTAGGAGTAAGTAACGGTAGAGTAAGATTTCGGCTCGTGTAAGGGAAGTCTGGCAGTCAGAACTTATTTTATACAAGTGTTTCCATTGGCGCGCTTCTCATGACGTCACAGTGCGTCACTCACCTTTGAACTCGGTTTGTTTTGTAAGTTAGTGCTCTACGACAAATTAATGGTAATTGTAGCTATGTCAACTGTATGTTTATATTATAGATGTAGAAAAAGATTATTTCTAAAAAAATATTAATTAGATTTATTTGAATTTTTAATTTGTATCTTAGCGTTTTACATGTGGTTTTTTCAATTAATGTGTCAATATATTATTAGGTAATAATCAATTTGGATAGTTATGGCTCGCCATAAATGTACCGTTTATTATAATTCATAAAATAACTGAGCTTTGATTGGATACAATGTTCTTATAAGGATTTCAATGTAACATTCTGTCAACATTAAAGTATATATCTAATAAAAATAAACTTGACACTGTGGGCGATTCAGCGGGATATCTTATTAACATATGTAATGGTATCCCGTAGACAAGTCTTGCAGGGTTTGTTTTATTTATACTTTCCTTTTATAATCCACATTCCTGATGTAAGAAGAGTCTGTATAAAAATTTAAAATTTGACAGTTATTATTAAAAAGAAATAATTGTTAAATATCAGATCCATAGTAAAACAAAACTCCTTATAAACTTATATGACATTAAATTATAAGTGCATATCCATGATTCACATTCAAAATTTAATTAGGTTTATAACCATTATATCGCCATATTAAATTACTCAGATATAATGTTTTAGTGACTTGAACTCTGATACATATATTCCTTATACACTTCTTTTGGTTTACATAATAATTAAAATCAATCATTCTATTCATTTTCACCCCTGAAATAAGGTTCTTATTTTCAATAGGGTTAACGAACTTACAGTTTTATATCATTTATAATGAAATCACTGACAAACAAGTCAAAAAGACAAGAAAGTGTTAATGTCTTTATTTTACATATATGTGTTAACGCAGATGTATAGTATATTTATGTAAACTGTGCATTAAAAACAATTTTTAAATTATAAAGATAGCAAAAGATTAGCCAATTTATTTCATTCATACTTAGATTATAAAGAAGTAAAGTTTGTGGGTTTATTAAATTGTAAGGGGTAATCACGGGATCCACTGAACCGAATTTAAAAATTCTTTCACCAATAGAAAGCTAAGTGTCATAGGCTACATAAAAAAAGGATTAACATTAACTACTTTAACCTGCGTAGTTCCCGTTCCCGTGGGAATTTCAGGAATTCCTTTCTTAGTCCACCTCTACGGTACCTAAAGGCTAATCGATCCTTCTAAATTTCAAGACCTACGTTTAGCCGTTTAGGCTGTGCGTTGATATGATTGTCAGTCAGTTTCTCTTTTTATATTTCTAGAATATATAAGTCAAAGACACAAAATTTATTAAATATTCATCTATTTCATGCTTATTTTAAGTGATTAATATTTGATATTGGTTTCTTTGAAATATCACAGTTAAGGCTGGTGCGAGCAATCCCACTTCAGCATAAAGCGTTAATCAATATTTGAATACGTGTAATATGAAAATAATATAAAATTACGGAAATTTAAATAAAATCAGACATTCATACGCAGCACCATCTATCGGATATAGTCAATATTGTTTTATATTTATGTGTGCTGTATGTAATATTGTTTAAAATGATTCATTCGAACGGAAAGTTATAAAATTGCACTACAATATGAATCGGTTATTTATAAAACAAAATAAGCGCCATCTTGTAGACGTATGAGGTATCATTTTGGGAGATTGTATATTTGGCATTTTACAAATGACAAAATGACGTCTTCGCTAGAGGGTGTTAATCCAATTCTTCGTTCAAAAACCAAGATTATATATAAATTTTTTAATGCTGGAAGATTGTTAGGAGACGAAACATTGTTGACTTCCTCACTAGGCTCAACCTTTATGGGCGATTCAGAACTCAGAAGATAACATTTTATCCGAAGGGCGAAGGCACAAAACAGATTGATATCTATATTGATATTAGATTTAAAATTATAAAAAAGCGCTCTTCCCGCGTAACTTTAAAAAAAATTTCTACTCTTATTCAAAAGTGTTTTTACAGAAAATTTATAATGACCAGAATGATTATTTTATTATTATATTTTTACAATCTATCTACATACATAGTCAATACAAAACACCGGATCAGGAAACGCCTAAGTCATTACTCATTAGCAGTACCTATCTAAAAACAATCCTTCAAATAGCTAAATTCCATAATAAATAATATGATATATCATCTACCTAAAAAGCTGCAGGCGTATTATTTCCCTTAAGAAAACGGCTAATGTGGATTGTGCCCGTTGGAGCGCGCCGTGTTGCACTCAGACAATAGCTTCAAAATATTACGTAATTCGTACACAACTCCGACAAATATTTAGACAATAGCAAGCGAGCTTAGGCTCTAGAAATAAAATGCTACAGCTCATATAGTGCCTTATATAAACACTAGCTTTGAAACAGATACAATCATACAGAGTACTTTTACCTATACATATATAATTTTTTATATCAGCGCTTTTACTCGCGTAGGTTTTGTTCCCTGCCAATACTGAGATAAAATCTATAAGTATTATAAATGTAAAAGAAGGGATTCACTTTCACGCAAAAACTACTCGACCGGTCATAATGAAATATTATATACACTTATTCTTGGAAGTGTCAGAATGACAATAAGCTACTTTTTATATGAAAAATAGCGAATAGTTTTAAATACGAGCGAAGACGAGGGTAACAGCCAGTTAATAAGTTATAGGTTATTCAGGGTCTAATAAAACTGCATTCTAACTATATTTATTTGGAACTTTGCTTGGTTTTCATTATAATATAAGGAAATCTATGCCCTTTATCAAGCTATTCAACAATCCTACCAATATTCAGCCTAGTCAGAATTATCGTAACCTCACCCCTATTAATTCGTCTAATAACCGGACTAGTAAGACTATTATGTATTACTATATTGGTAAACTGTATGGTATAGGAAGGTCTTGAAAAAGTCAAATTAATAAATTTATTATATTGTGGGTAACATTACAATAGCCTAGTTTTTTAGTGTTGCCAGTGTTGAAGGGATACGCTCTTTTAAAGACTGTGCTGTGCAAACGACGTGAGTTGGTACCATAAAGAAATCTTGAACGCGATTCTTTGTAGAATAAGTTGAAGATATTCTTTAAATATCCAATTTACATCGCGACTGAAGCCGCTTCGTAAAAGCTTTATAAATTTTCTCATTTACCTGTCCGGCGAGGGTTAAAAAATGTTAAAAGTAAAAAAATGTGGCTTCAAGAATTGCTTTTAGAAATATTGCGGATAACTTATAACAGATTTTTATAATATTAACGCGGTGAGTTGTATGAGTGTTCTGTTGACATTATATATCTATCAGGGCCTAGATTAGGTTTTTTTAAGTGAAAGTGAATAGGCTACTAAGCAGACATGACGGCTGCTAGGCGGCATCTTAGCTTACCATCAGGCGGGCCAAATGTCTGCTTATTCGACATGAAAAAAAGATCAAAAATTTACTGACTCACTTTTAAAACTCACTTTTATTAGGTTTACAAGAGATGCGATTGGTTTCGACGCGACGGTTGCATAATTCAGTAACTTAATTGAATTGAAATAATAATTTCAATTAAATTATTTTATACATATATAGTACCTTTGTATTTCTTAAAATTCTGAACCGCTGAAAACAAGCTATTAAGACCTAAGTCCTAATACTAAAACATAATACATATAAGAAGAGAAACCCTTAGTTAAGTCTCGTCATACACTAGTGGAATAAAATTTCTATTTTAATTTATTTTAAATAGAAATTTTATTACATTTTATTCTCTCTACAAAACATTGATCCACGTAGTTTAAACATGAAACATGAAATGCCTTGAACAAGTCCCTGGAGTCTTTAGAAGCGATTTTTCTTTTAATCACTGTACGTGCAGTTAAGTAGCCTATTAATTATGTAATTTAACTGCTTAAACTAGTACCTACGTTGCTTCGTAAATTGAGTTTCTCGTAGAAATTAAAGGAAGAACAGATTGCAAATTTCACATTAAACATATTATGTTATGTTAAAATATATAACTATGTTGCTTAATTAAAGCTTCTAAAACAGTATCATTTTAATTATATGAATAATGAAGCACTTCGAAACATTTTTGAAGTGTCTGTTTTTTCGACTATGTATACCTATGGTATGGTGGTATGGTATGCACGGGCTAATTTCCGCAACTCCACGTCAAGGCGCGGTTTTTGCGTGTGGGTGGGGATTTCATTCGATCCACCCCAGGTCATCGAAGAACGCCAGCAGTCTATTCACGCTGCTGACGATCTCCCGGAGCGTACCTGTATTATTGAAGTACTTAGCCCTGTATGCGGCAGTTGCAGGGCAGTGTAGAAGCACATGTGCCGCTGTTTCGTCAGCTCCCATGCAAGCTCTGCAGAGAGGACTATCTGTAATACCTAAAATATACAGGTGTTTATTAAACGATCCGTGTCCCGTGATGGCAGCTGTGGCTATGCGTAGTTGCCGTTTGGACAGTTGCCGTAGTCGCCTGGTCATCCTGTTTTCAAGCTCAGGCATTGCTTCCTTAGCCTGTCTGCAGTCTTCCAGGTTCGCCCAGTAAAAGTTGTGTTGGTCTCTTGTTCGTTTGTTTACTATTGCTCGTAAGTATGCAAAGGGGATTGGTATTATGGGCTCAGGACCCATTGCAATAGTGTCCGATCCTCGTCTAGCAAGCATGTCTGCTGCGTCGTTGCCACGCGAGCCGCTGTGACCCTTGATCCACTGCAGGGTTATGTTGTTGGTATGGCTTATTTGATTAAGTTTAAGGTGGCACTCCAGTATTAGTCCTGAGTTAACGGTGTAGCTGTTTAAGGCTTGTAGCACGGCCATGCTGTCAGTGAGTATTCGTATCGAGTGTCCTTCTACTCTTCTGGCCAGTACAGCTGAGGCTGCCAGAGTGATCCCCATACATTCAGCCTGGAACACCGTGTTGTGGATTCCCAGCGGTGTGGATATGGATATATTGAGATCCTCTGAGAAGATGCCTGCTCCTGTGCTAGTGTTGGTTTTGGATCCATCTGTGAAGATACGTAATTCCGCTGGGCATAAGGCCTCGCAACGGTGGTCCTCATGGAGCTGGATCCTGTATTTTTTGTCGAACAAGTATTGTTTTGGTACACGGTCATTGATTGCTCCTACAATCGGTAATTCCATTGTTAGATCTTTAAGCAATGAAGTATGTTGTGTGTTTCTTTCGCTCCATAAGTTGAGCGCCTTTAGGCGTATAGCCGCCGCTGTTGCTTCTTGACGGATAAACAGATCCAAGGGGGGTAGACCAAGCATGGCTTCCATTGCCGCGGTGGGGGTGGTTTTCATGCACCCAGTGGCTGCCATGCAGGCTAGTCTCTGTGTCCGTTGTAGCTTAGCTGATGTCGTGCTGTTTTTTGTTTTTGGCCACCAGACGATAGCACCATATGCTATCATGGGGCGAATCACGGTTTCGTAAAGCCAAAGTATGATTTTTGGCGTTAGGCCCCATTT
>JADANM010005835.1:8700191-8738059 GCA_026213755.1 Eurema hecabe | reverse complement strand
GGTTGCACAGTATTATTATTAGTATTATTATGTATTTGTGTGTATGTATGTATGAGTGTATGTATGTATGTAAATATATTTATAGATTTTTCCTTTTATATACTTAAAAATTACATTCTAGAAACATCTATTGTATGTATTATTATATAAGATTAGTATTCCATGTAAGTATATTAATTGTCAACTTATATATTAAAGTATATATTCATGTTACACTGTTTCATCATCCCTTCTTTTCTCTCTTAATGTCATTCTCCCTCTTCCCCATTCCCCAGGCACTGGCAGAATACCAGCGCCGTGGCTAACGCTGCGGCATTACAGCTGAGCCAGGCACCTTTTCCTGGGCACAATGCACATACCTATACTTGTGTGTACTTTTTATTTGTTTGTAAATGTCTATTGTATGTTTCTTCAGATGTATTTTGTTTTGTGTATTGTGTTGTGGAATAAAGTTTTTATCTATCTATCTATCTATCTAATATTTAGTTAGAAATATTAAATTATACTTTAGTTAAATGCTTGTAAGGACAAGACGAAGTCATAAATAATAAAATCAGTCAAACGCAAGTTTTATTCTCGCCGTTTTATTCGGATTTGCAGATTTATTTTAATACCAAAGAGGTCTTATAGGTTTTCTTTTAATATTTAAACAAAGAACAGTATTCTGCGTTTACTTTTTTTGTAGGTGGCGTGGTCGGTTTAAGTAAGAGTTATATTTTTTAAAAATTTGAAGTGTCATTTTGACAGCTGGGGATTCTCTCTGGCAAGAAAAAAAAACATATTTATAGTCCTACTAATATTATTTAAGCGACTAAATGTTTGATACTCTTTTACGCAAAAACCACAAAATAGTTTTGACTGAAATTCGACATGAAAGAAAATTAGATCCTATTATACGTGGTCCTATTATACCACGCACTACGTGGGTAAGGCCACGGGTCGCAGTTGATATACGTACCTATATGTATAAAAGTTTGTAGATGACTAGCTGTTGCTCGCGACTTCGCCCTGTTGATTTGTTTTTCCATTATTTCTTTGCTCCTATTAGTCGGAGCGTGATGTTATGTAGCCTAAAGCCTTCCTCGATAAATTGACTATTCAATAGAAAATTAATTATTCAATTCAAACCAGTATTCCCTGAGATAAGCGCGTTCAAACAAACAAACAAACTCTTCAGCTTTATAATATATTAGAATAGATTTAAACGGTCCTTGGCTTCAAAATTAAACTCATTCTTTTTAATCAAACGCTTTTCAAAGACACTTAATAAATCGTAAATAAGCCAACTTGTTAACACGTAACCCCATCGTTATTTAGCTTCAAATTGTATATTGTTTATAGACGTTTGCTGTTTCAATTAACATTTTAGTTCGTTGACCGATTGCGAGAATGTGGAAAATTATCAAGTGATGTAACTAAGGTAATTTGTAAATAGTACACCTAGTTATATCTACAAAGCAATGTTATAAATTTATAGGATATTTTACAACTGTAAACTATTGAGGAAGTTAGGATTTTTCACGTAAACTAAGTACACAACGGTTTTCCTTATTAGAGTCTTTAAACCGACTTTCATAATAAAGAGTAGTTATGTTTTGTAAAATGGACCGTATATATGCTTTTTAATTAACATTTAAGTTTATTTGAAGGTTTTATTTCATTCAGCAATAAACAATTTGTGCATATAGGTAATATTTTGGAAAAGCAAATGTTTTTTTTTGTAATTGTTATCGTGTCATATTTTCATTTTTTTATTCAGTAGCTTATTAACATATTATAGAATGCCCAAGATGTAAATTGTATTTTTTTTAACATCAAAAAATTTTCGGTGTTTTTATAAGTTTATATCGTAAAATAAACTTTGTTAATATGAACAAACTTAAACTTTTACTTTATGTTATCTTCGTACCTATAGACTTATCTTTCTTCAAAAGGACTTCAGTATGAATATCGTTCATAATATATTATGCTATAATTCTGAGCACTATATTTTAAGTGCTAACATTTGCAATTCAGGCAAATCGCCTTAAAAGAACACGTGTCCTATAAAATTATTAAATTGATTTCGTAGGCGAAGTACTTACTGTAAAACGTCTTTAATGTCTCATAAAACGATAAAAGCTGATAAAATAATAACATTAATTTATAAACAACATATCAAGTTTTAGGACGACCGCTTGGCGCAGTGGGTAATACACCTGCCTTCTGCGCGAAGGATCGTGGGTTCGATTCCCACACCGGAAAAATATATTTGTAATTTACATTTGTATTTTTCTGGGGTCTGGGTGTTGCTATGTATTGTATGTATGTATTTACAAAAGAAAAGTAATGTATATGTAATTTATTCAGTTATCTAGTTGCCATAACACAAGCTTCGGCTTAGCTTGGAACTAGATGGCGCTGTGTATAAAAAAAAAAGTTTAAGAGTAGATTCCGTAACAATATATTAAAATAAGGTAAAATGTGTTTCAAATTGATTTACATTGTCAAAATAATTGAAAATTTCCGTAAAGCCTATGCCAGTAAGCATTTCGCACAGTTATTAGTTACTTTTAATAAGAGGCAACACCAGAGCAATCAATAGTTATGTCTTTGTTATTAATAGATTAATTTTTTTACAAAAAAATCATTAGAATTACGCACCTAGCTATGTAAGATGTCGGATTCTCTAAATACAAAAATGATATTTGTAGAAGCCAAGTTTTTTATTAAATAAAATAATAATCACAAATAAGAGATTTGTAAAATTTAACTTATATTTATCTAAGTTATTTATTCTAATTTTAATGACTCCTAAAACTTTCTATACTTAGGACAAACGTTCGTAGCAAAGTTCTGACAATATAATTTCTTATTTTATTTACTTACTAGCGCGGACGCGACGAAAACAAAGCTATATTTAGTGACCTAAAACTACATAAATTTAACAAATACAGAAAATAATATATTTATAAATCTTGCAATGATAATTTTTTAATTAATTTATACATGATTAAATTCAGTCTAGCGCCAAAATGATAGCAGATTCTTATAGGGAACAAGAAGTTTATCGTCAGAGATTTTATTTTGGAAAGTGGGAGGAAGACAGCAATATACTCTATCCTACTCTGTATTCCTTTCACTATAATGAATCTTTAAAATTTGCTTGTATATAAAGACGATGCTATAAAACTTTAACCTATCAGTTATTCAACTATAAAAAAAAACATGAAAGATTAGGAAGCGCGTAGAAAAAAAACTATATTCATCTATTTCAAAATAAAAGTGTTGCTATTTACGGAGTATGTACTATCCGATTTAAATTATGTCTGTCTGTGACTGTATGTCTATTATAAAATTGAATATATTTCTTATCCCGGTAATGCATGGGAAACCAAAACAGCGTTGACTATCTAATAATAATTTATACGAAATAGTATTCCAAAGTGCAAATGAAATATGCATTTGGTTATGCCAATATTGTGCATACAATTAGTTTGATTAACACTTAGAGCCAGCATAATTAATTGTGATATAAATTTAGTTTCAGACTATATATATATACTTCAAATAATACTCATTTATGAAACTAGACTTATAGGTTATATTAAAAACGTATATATTTTCAAAGACATTGCGATATTTATTTCTATGCTTAAAATTACGTGGATATTTAATGAATATGCTAAATGTATTAAATAAATATATTTAATTAATCCTGGCTTTGACTTGCTCCCAATTTTACTTACCTAAGCAAAACCATAAATTCGAATTTCTCGATACTTCTTGGCTTAAATAAATATTTGCTTTAGCAAGAAGACTTTACAAACAGCATATCCATGACTAAACTAGATTAAATTGACTTTAATAAAGAGAATCCACAACAAAAGCAGTTCAAATAACTTTTAAACATTTAAAAAACGTGTTCACCCCACGCATAGTAATGCGTTAAGTTAAACGTCAAATAAGTAACAAAAATTAGTATTCTCGTGTTATCGGCTCTAAATATAGTGAGTAACCATAGCAATAGAAATAAAGTGTCGTCATTGTTGGTCGACGCGGCGCGTCGCGGCGGGAAGCTCGCTCGTGTTCGAGTATCGAGACATGGCCGCATGAGCCATCATTCGCGCGCTAGCTTTCGGACGAGTCGGTCCTGCTGCCTCAGCATGGGGCCTCCGACTATCCTGAAGTACCTTGTCCTAGCTAACACCTTCCTCCTCGCGTTGTCCGAGTGCCCGTCGCGATGTCTGTGCGATCGCAACTCCGTGCGCTGCCTGCACCAAGACCTGCAAGCGGTGCCGAAAGCCCCCGCCGAAGCCCACACGCTGTAAGTAAACTTTCGAAGTTTGTTATTGTTGGCGCGTTTATTTTAGTCTGACCTGCGTGCAAAGCGAAATGTTCAGCCTGTATTGCCCTGCGAAAACCGGTTAGTATTTATGTTTTTGTCCCAGGACCCGATGGCGAGACTGCAGTTTTTTTACGTAACTTTTATTCGTGGTTTATGGGTGGTGGCTTACGAAATTTTGATGTTCGCTAACATAAACAATTTTCAGGCGAATATCGTAATTTATATTTCTTAATAGTTTCAAACTTCTTTTTTAATATAATGCATGTACGCTACATGAAATGATGCGGCATTTTGAAATAGTTATTACTACGAAAATTACGAGTATTTAAGTGAATTATAAAAATTATGCAGAAGCATGTTTTTCTACTATTTTTATAAGATAATGAATTGTATATATTCTTTAGAAATGATTAATCTGTATTAATATATCCTAGGGACTAACTTTAATTTAATTATTTTCCAAGTTAGTTATGATACGTATATAAAAATAATGTCATAGAACGATACTGAAATACTACACAATTAGAAGCCTTCTATTTGTTAAAGATTATTCATAAACCACTAAACCTTTACAGAATGTCGAAATAAAATTAGTTAAATGAAAGCTTTTAACAATCCAAATGAGGACTGTAAAAATATTATTTAATAAAAACACATTGCGAATGTAAACATTACTATTATTCTAAGTCAAATCATTATCATTACATAGTACAAAATAAATTCAATTTCCTCTATCTGTCCCTATGTATACTTAAACCTTTAAAACTGTGCAACCGATTTCCATGCGGTTTTTTAATAGAAAGAGATATTCGTGAGGAATGTTTATACGTATTATACATGCATACGAAGCCGGGGAAGGTCGCTAGTTAATGAAAAGGCAAATATAGTTTGATCAATCATAAAATAATGGAACATTAAAGTAAATCGTATCGTCGAGAAAATGTCCGGACAACTGAGTCCAGAATATTACAATAATTCGGTTTAAAGATCTTTATTTTCTCATAACGACTTAATTAGTCACTTACATGAGAATAAAACATTCTTAAAATGTAATGACAGTTGTGGGTAGTTCGATAAAAAACTACGAGTAAGAAGCGAATTCAAAGCATTCAGTCGGTGGTCCAAGTTAAAAGATGTGTACTTTAAAATTTTCAATATTAATTTATATTACAAAGTTAAGTTAAAATGTATGTTAATAATTTATTTTTGAATGAATGCAGTGAATTCGCCTCTCTGACCGTTTTTGGGAGTTTATTATACAATTGTGCTCCTGCAAAAGTTATGGAATTCTTGCCATAATTGGTTCTAAGATTGGGCAACACAAGATGGCTTGCGCGACGCAGCGAGTAATTGTTAGTAATAATTAATATAATAATCAAAAAATTTGCTTACCTTAATGTCTTAAGTCGTTCAAGTTTTTTATAACTTATAATATTATTTTTTCCATAACTTATCTTCTTTATATCTTCTAAATTTTGCGTAGAAATAAACGTATAAAGGGAAAACTAAAAAATTAACTTTATAAAGTTTTCTTTTATCCACTTAAAAGTTTGTGGTCAAGAAGTTTGTATAAAAATGTCTAATAATTAATTTATATACACTTATCGCGACACGCGGCATCGCCTGCAGTTTCATAATTAAGTACATACATACTTTAGCGTTATAAAAAATTAATAAACGACGGGTCACAATAGACTTGGAACCTAATCTTTATCTATTATCTTATTACTAGCTGTTTCCCGCGACTCCGTCTCCGTGGACTTTCATATAAACTTTGACCCCCCTCTCTTCTCTTTATAACACTTTTTTCCAGTTAAAAAGTAGCCTATGTTTTATCTCAGGCTCTAGACTATCTGTGTACCTTACATTTTGGCGTGAAAGCGTAACAAACACTGGATTTACTTTCCTATTTATAATATTAGAAGGGATAACTACGCACTTATAAAATTTTAAAAAGATATGAATATCAGCGGGGTAATTTTTCCACAAACATACACAAACCGTGAAATAACTATACGAGTAAGTTAACCTCCGTTGTGTCGGTCATGAAACTCGTGTCTCATTAATTTTTGGCAGCTCTCAGATAAACAGACAGCTGCAGCGCCTCAAACAATATTCGGGACGCTGTCATCCATATTGGATAGACGCGATCTAACTGTCAAAACGAATGCCCCTAACTAGGATATTGTACTATTAGTTAGGTACTGTTCTTTTAGGAAAATGTATCTTATTCTATTAAGAGGTAGTATGTAGAATCAACTGATAATAAGTGATGAACGTGAACAATTGCAAGGCAAGGAAATTAGCGTTGAATTGGTGCTTTTCAAAGCGAACCAAAAAAGATGAAACACAATAAATTATGTTTGCAAAATCTTATAAGAAGTTTTTTAAGTATCTAAAATTTTGATAAATAGTGTATATTATAAGCGTACTACAGACAATACTTGAATCTTAACAACATAAAAAGCAATAGACTTTCTTTTTAAGAACTCTGGAATATAAAAGCTTTAAGCATTTATAAGGGCATTTAAATTATTGCACTTCGCAAGTAGACAGTCGGACAGACACGATGATGTTAACATACTAGGATGAAATCTTGCGTTGGAATTATAATTTATTTTTGTTTTATTATTAAATAAATAGCTGTGAACTGAGTCGGTAACCTGTGTAGGATTTCGCTAGTATAAGTTCTTATAAATCGGGAACGGTTGTACCGATTTCGATGATTTCGATATGCTTTGATAGTTTAGTGTCTTCTTGTCTTTTTTCTTCTAGTTTTTTATCTTTTCTTTTTGTCCTCTTTAAGATGCTGTCGACCTTTTTTTCTTATGATATACGTTCAATACTATATATATTAATGTAGATGTAATTTTTAAGCGATCAATAGAAAATTCATTAAATATTTATCTCCTTCACTCAGCTGTGTGCTGTGGCTCTCAAAGTAAATAAACTGACAATGTGTGTTCGAGAATAAACATACAGTATACTTCTAGGTTCATAACTGCTGAATGCAATTGTATGACAGAATATTACCCTTACTTTAAAGTTGGGCTACTTTCCAACAAGAACGATACTGTATTCCGTCTTACCAGACTAATAGGTCACGGTCTTCGCAGACTATTGCGTAATGAATAAGGTCCTTTTAAGGAGGATTATGAAAAGACAGCGTTCAGAAATGCATTTCCATTTAACATGGAATATTTCAACTAAGATATTTTTATTATATGATATGATAAATCTGCTTTTCACCAATAACTCCTTGGAATAACTTAGCCGGTTGAATTTAATTTTTAGTTAGAGTATTTTCAATTTAGTAAGAAGGCGGATAGGGTATCGGTTTTACTTTGAATTTGTCTAATATACTAGGTTATTTAATGAACATAAAGATGGCAGTGAAACCTCATTTTAAATATACTAGCTGTTGCCCGCGACTCCGTCCGCGTTTACTTTCATAAAAAAATTATTCCCCTGGAAATTGGATAAAAAGTATCCTATGTCCTTCTCCTGGTTCTTAAGTACATCCCCACCACTATTCAGCCAAATCAGTTGAGCCGTTATCGAGTTATAAATGGTGTAACTAACACGACTTTCTTTTATATATAAATATATAAACTATCTTGAGATATTGGGCAATTCACTTTAGTGAATTATTAGAATAAACAGTCCCAAATTTATTGTCCCTGTATTTCTTACGCGAAGTGTTATCTCTTCCGTGAAAGCTTTTTCATATTTAAAAGTTTTTGTCAACGTTTCACTCTGAATTCACTGAAATAAAAAATTAAGTACGCTGGCAGTGTTAACTTATTAATATTAGTATTATTTAAGAAATTAATTATTTAAGAAAAAGATATAAAGTAATAAAAAGCATACATAATTAATTTTCATTAAAAATACAACCCTTTTGCAAAATATGTACGTTAAAGTTATTTTTAAATCAAAAAGTAAAAAAGTTTTTCATATCCCATTCAAAACTAAGTCCTTAGATACTATTTTCAATTTATAGATAACTGTTATAAAGAAAATTCTTAACATCTTGAACTTTTAAACTCACCATCTCATTTTCTGATTAAAAATAGATCTCCCCGCGATTACTGCTTTGTAATGAATGAAACATTAACGTAAGAAAGTTTAAAACAATACGTACTTTTAAGAAACAAAACGCAGCAACTTATACCATCCAGTAGAAACATCGAAAGAAACCGAAATTTTAAATATAACCTCTCACCCCTTCGTTGTCCTTAAAAATCAAAAATTTCTCCGTTTCTCAATAAATAAATTTTAAAATCACCCTTAAGTCACTAAGGCTTTATTAGCTTTTCCAAGTAAATATTGTCAATGTTAATGGAAATAAACACGAACATTACAAGCAAAGGATACAAAAGTTTGTTTGGAAAACGGTCCGGCTCTTTGCAAAAAGGGATTAGGATCAAAGGAGTCCTAACCCGCTACTTAGCTTGCCATTTCGTTTTGCTCTTTGATATATTAAATCTTAAAAAAAAACTAGCAACATTTATTGTGACATTTAATTGAAGGTAACCGATGTTTATCGACTACATCAAACAACAGAGATTCAGTCATGCTGCTTCAAAATTAATTAAGGAGCTTATATAGCGAAGACTACGCGTCGGTAATTTTTAACGATCTTACTTAGCGCTTTAAGAAATTAACTAGTCTAATTCAGAGCTTCAAATAAACACTCACATGCACAAAAGTATTCAAAATATCTAATTAACTCTTTCTCAAAAAACACATCTACCATTACAAACACACTTTTCAAACAACTCCGAAAATTCATCAAAGTATTTTTGATTGAATTTGTTAATTATCTGTGCGTAATTTTATAGGAGAATCTAAAATTTGCGGGAACAATATGCCGGCGGGTCTATAATCGCTTATACTATCAGATCGGTTGCGTGACGTGGCTTTATTTATAGAAAAGCTATTGGAATTGACAATAGTGGATAGTCATTCAGCTCTTTAGCTGTATTGCGATATTCCAAAAATAATTTCACGCGACAACTAATATTTACCCACCTTACATTGTGTGGAGGAACAACATATGGTTTTATTAAGATCTTTGAGACCTTTAGTAAAAAAAATAATTATGCTGATATAAACCATTGTAATATCCGTTAAAAAATCATGCCTCAACGATCGGAGTTGTATAGTGATATACCTAGTAGAACTAACGTAGTTGGTAGTAAAATAATATTATGCGTATAGAAATAAGGTTTGTAGAAAGAATCATATTACCTATGATATACCTCATTAAAGTAAGCAATTCAGATAAAAAGGCAAGCAATAAGCAATAAAATGAATTTCAAAGAAGAAAATTACCGATATTGTCGCATCGATGTCAGAGGTAAACATCGTTAGTGAATCGGAGCTATTTTAGTTCATGTATTTACTGATATGTCGCGCTGAGATTGCAATTCCCCTAATTGAATCATACGTAGGTAGGTATATCATATTCTTGCTGAACAAAATGTTCAATTGGGCATTTTCGTTTTAAATGAAATCATTACGTCACGGTAGCGTTGGGTGAAACATTATACTGATTTTATACAATTTTATTGGCCAATTTGCCAGCAGATTGATTAACCAAATCTGAGAATTTAGAACGAAATTTAAAAATTTAAAAATGATCGATCATATTATTTTATGATACCGTTTTAATTGAACCAGAGTAATAATATTATTTTTTTATTCATTTACCAAAGTATAACTTTGAGAACTTTCATTCTTTGTTATCTGTCACAAAAGACTAGACAGAGAAGTAAATTGTTTTCGCGCTTTTATTCGAATCTGGAACGTCGCCATCTTATTGCATTATTGTGGAATCTTTCTTTTTCTTCGGTACGAAATTGAAATGAAAATCGACCGCCAGCATATCGCCTGGCCCACATTCTAAATAGTTTTTGACGTGAAACTTCTCGTGTCTTCTTCGATAAATAAATCTTAAAACTTACATCGAATCTCACTCATATTATCTATAATTTATTAATACATGGTTACACCACATGACCAGAGAAATAATTACTATTTTTTGTTTAATTATTATCTGATTTTTATTTTACATCATATGATTGGTTCATTAGGAATTTTGAAGGCAAGCTGACGAGATATTTTTTGATTAATAATTTATTAAACTTTTGTCCAAAACATAATACATTTCATTATTAATCATCAACTTAAACATGAAAACCTATTATTTTAAATAATTATTGTTTTCAATACCAAATATGATAATGCTTTCTTATTTATTACTTATGGCAATATTACCTTCGCAGACAGCTGTCATATTTGGTACAACTTACGGTCTGATATATGTACATATGTGTGTGTGTGTATGTATCGTTTATAGATTTCAGATATACTCTGTGATAGAATGAACTAGAATAGACTGGCGTTGTCATTTCAATTTCAGTCAATATTAAGTATTAAACAGTGTTCAATTATGAATTTTGTTTTTTAAATATATTTATGGAGATTATACGATAATAAATAATTAAGCATAAACAGTTTCGTATAAAAAGCACAGAGTATGAATCGATACTAATATTATAAAATAGTAAAGTTTGTGTGTTTGTTAAATTAAGTAAGGTATCTCGGTATCTACTGCACCGATTTTAAAAATTCTTTCACGAATAGAAAGCCACATTATTGCTGAGTGTCATAGGCTTAAAAAAAAGGATTGTTAACATTATGCCCAACGAAGTGGGCACGGGTCCGCTAGTAGTAAAATATGCAAGGAAGATTTATTTAAAGCTATTGATGAACTGTTGATCTCATTTTATGAACAGTGTTTATGAGAATCTGGATGAAGTTTTAAACGTTTATTTAAATTCATAAATAGTATCTGTTGTCTATAATCTGTGGTCTTTAGTCTATAAAATAATCTTTTGAACAGACTTACTCAGTTTCTCTATATAGAACTTGTTATTTTATTTTACAGGAAATTCTGGATTAATATTTTCTCAAGCATGAATTCTTGGTGTAAAGATATAAGGTAGAGACCGTATTATTGTTAATAACTGATGATTTTAACAGACTCGCGTAAGAACATTTATGGATTGTTTTATATAAAAAATATAGTACTTATTTTTTTAATGAAGGACATTTTTTTAAAATAATAAAATTAGGTTTCTACAAAACTTCAATTTAATATTATTATAATATGCATTTAGCAAAGCCATAAAATAATACTGATTGTCATATTATAAGCATATGAATACAATAATTCTATATTTGAATATCGAATGTCATTTTTTTTTTAATTTTTTAATTGGAGACAAACGGGACACCCTTAAAGAGTGTAATACCGCCTGGAAAGTTTAAAAAAGTTCATACTAGTATAAAGTATGGATTTTTTTGCAAGACACACTATATGTCTTAAGTCAGTTTACAAGCCGTATCGTTCAAATTGAGGAAACGATCCTTTGGTCTATCCCAGAAGAGTCAAAACTTAAAATTGGAATAAACTTTGCTTCTTATTTTTATAAATTTCAGTTTGGTATAGCGTTAAATATATCTTGGAAGTTAAACGGTTTTGAAATCATATAACTTCTTGCGAGAGTTGTTTGAAACTAAATAACTGTGTTGAGAGAAAATTAAATTATTACAACTGTTTTGTATGTATTATGGCTAATATTATTAGCTTTAACCGTTCCAATATATCTACTATGACACTCGAAGATGAAACAACAGACCCTTGTATCCTTAATCCAGAAGATTTTTGCCAACACTTCGGAGTACTATATCTTTTTAGATAGGCTTATTTTATAAGCCTTTAGATTTCTATTTAAAAGATATGTTTACATATTTTTGATACTATTACATATTCACGAGATATATCTATAAATATATATTATACCTATATTACTTAAGTGCATGACCACAACCCACAAAAACTACATTTAAATATATTACATGTTTGTCCCAGTTTCTTGTAAATCTATAATAACCAAGGACTTATTTATGGGGACGTGTTATCGACTCTGCGGTTCTAAGAAACTGCTTCCAACCACACATTATCACTATAAGGATAGGAAACTGTTTATTACTAGTCAAAATCAATTGGTCTATTTATGGTAACTCTTTTGAATCGTCATAGTATTACTACATGGTACAAAAGAATAATTTACCACCGGTTTTGAAGGTAATTTTTACAGAGAAGGACCTTTGTTAGTTTCTTTTTAATGTTAAAGATTTAATCGTAAATTATTCTACAACCATTGACCATTAACACTAGGGTCTTCAATATACTCTTACTATACTTCAAATTGAATGTTATTTTTGAGAACTAAATGGAGCGTCGATCAAATAAGGCTTTGTGCCAGGTCTCGACAGGACACCAGCGTCGAGTAATGACATCTCTGAGGTGTTATTCGATTTGCGGTGTAAAGAGATGTGTGCAGAGTATAGCTTTTTAAAATCGACTGTACTTTTTAATTTAACTATCTCTTTTTGAAGCTGGCAACTCAGAACTGAGCATAAATATAAATAGAAACGCTTTCCATTCAAAAAAAAAAAAGGGTTAAAAATTTTAATTTAAAATTAATTTAAAACAAAATATATATTTGCTTCATCGAAATCGCTCTTATTAAATGATTTTTAAAATTATTACATTTTATATTGAAATTTACCTTAGAAAATGAAAATATTTATACGGAAAGCTAAAAGCAAAAGCTAGTACAGATGTATAATATAGTAAAAATTTCATATTTTGAATACTTTTAGCTCAGAGGCTGTAAAATCGTGTAAATGACAGTTGAAATGCAAAGGTAGCGACAAGCACGTGACAAGCAGCCAGCTTTTGACAATGTTTTTTATAAAAAAAATCACTTTTATACTTTTTTTTCTTTCACTGCGCACATAATCATTGGCGGTAACTGAAATTTATTAGCCGACTGTATGAAAAGAGAGTACCAAAAATATTTTTCTATGTATTTTTTTAAACTTTATTGTTTAAAGTAATCTTCAAATCTTTTCTCTATCAGTTTGAATACGAACAAATCAGAATATAATTATTATATCTTAATGTTGAAATTTAATAGGAGCATTGAATTTATCGGTCAAAAAAATATGTTTAGGAGTATGTCCCATATATTAGCCTCAAAAATATTCACAAATAAAACTAGACAATTGGGAATGGAAAGACTTTAGTAAGCTCTGAACAATGGCTCCAACATTTCGGTGTTTGATGGCGATGTCCACAATGAAACAATATACTGAAAACAATATTCATTGTCATTGAGACCGATTGTGGGAGTACTGAAATTTAGTGCACACTGTTAGAAATATAGTCTGTGATATGGTTATTCAACATTTCGGCCTTTTCTCTTCAACTAGTAAAACGTATCGTGGTTCGTTACTAACAACTACAATATACTCTTAATTGTACAAATCTTTCTAGAAAATTCCATTGAATCCGCAAAAAAATACGTGCATTTTAAAAATTCTAACGTATGCAGAATCTTGTTTTCTTTTAATACTTATGTAATTTCCCTTGATTATATTTTCATTTGCATTAATTGTCTAAGCTTTAATTTTTATTTTTTAAAGAATAAACTTTTTCGATCAAACTCCTTTCGATGAAATTTAAAAATGTATTTGTCAGATTCGAAATTTAAATGTATTGCTTTTAAAATATTCTCAAACTAATCGTCCAGAGGAATGATGTATTGGCGGGCTCGGAGCGGGAAATAGAAAATTGTGAAAGATAAGACTAATATTTATGGACCATATCTTGTCATGTATTTTAAGCATAAAATTTTCTCTCGGCACCAAGTATTTTGAACGTTAATAGAAAACATTTGAGGGTTATATAGTGACTTTGGGGTAGGTAATAAATTCAGAAAAAAACCATTTTTTTTCTACATACAGACTTACCATACATTATTTTATCGATTAACTAAGCTAATGTCTGTTGGTACACAGTGTAAACCATTCGACGTGTTATGTGGTCTTTAAATATCTATGTAAATTATTGAAATTCTCTGCTTAAAATATTTGTACTTTAAAGGAATTTTTAATAAAACTGACATAAATATTCAATATTTATTTTTTATTTTTCATAACATCTTTTTTAAAAGCAAATATTCAATTAATAATCGCATAACCGGTTAATGGTAATAAGTAAAGAAAACTTAAATATCTATGTTTATCTTAAATGTCTACCATTTGCCTGAATTCATAATTTAATAAATATTTATAATTTTAAAAATCATATGTGGTTTTTTTTGTAGTAATCCTGTCTGTCTTTCCATTACGCTAAAACTACTAAAGCGATCAACCGATCGTCAAAGTTTATAATATAAAAGTCAACGCGGGCAGAGTCGTGGGCAGCAGCTAGTCACGGAAATATTGGCGGCCACCTTCCATCACATGGCTCGCCTGCTCGTTGGCTCACTATTATAACAACCGAACTTTAATTATTATATTTATTTAACACATTTATCTTTAAGAATACAATCAGTTTTCTTTGACAGGGCAGAACTTTAATTATTATATTTATTTAACACATTTATCATATAGAATACAATCATTTTCTGTTTTAAGAGTGACGCTCCCGCTTTTTTTCAAACACCCCGGTGACAAGTGAGTGAGCGAGACGAAACATTCAAATCATGACATTTGCCACAGACACAATATTTTGCAATAATTTCTCAATTATAGAAGCATTATAATTATTACAACTATTCTCATTTACATACGTAAACAGATATTAATTGCAGAATTATTAGACTACAGATAATAATATCATAAAAAAATGTCAATTACCATTTTTAAGTTTTTGTGATCTAAGTATGTGTAGCGAACTTAAACTCTGAATCTGGCCATAACAGAAAACCATCTGAGTTGCTTTTGAAAATAAATAAAGAAAAACAAGGTGTACAGCATGAACGAAGTCCCGTCAGACCAGCTAGTAGATAATGAAATTATTCATGTTTTTTTAAATCATAACAAAATTTAAAAAAAACACACACACACACACACATACATACAAACCAACACATACCTAACATATTTTTTAACAAACCTAAAAAGCCACATTGTTGCAATTCACCGAATTATTTACAGTGTAGAATATTTCATTAATCTAGTTGTAATTCAAACAATAAGTAAATTAAACGGCATATAACATAGAGCAGGGATGTAAGAAGCTCCGTTACCGTAACCGAAACTATCGGATATGAAAAATATCCGCAACCGAATCCGAAATAAAAGTATCGGATAATATCGGTATAATATAACATAATATAATAATAGTCTCTTGTATAAAGAAGTTAAGGTACTGACGGTTTGCCAGCTATTCATTCAGCAAATTGTACTCAAGCAGCATGGCTGCCTTACCTATTGTCAATCCCTTACTTCAGATAAACGATGCTTCAACAACTCACTCACTCTCAACATTACACACGCGTTACTAACCCTTCTCCTACTTAATTTAATTATAATATTAATTCTGATGTAACTGAATTGTAGATATAAAACTAAATGCATTCATATCGTCTCAATAACTGTTAATATCTGCGGGAGGGCCTGGTGTCCTGAAATACGGGCTTGTAGCCTAGTTTAGGCACCAGACTCAATACAATGTCGAATTGAAATTATTGTATAGAATATTAAATTTAGATTGTATCTATTGTATTGATTGAATAAATGAATTATTATTATTATTATTATTATTTTAAATAGCTGTACTAATTACTCATAGACTGATTGTAATTTATATGTCAGATATAAAGAAAACAGTTATATTAGCTATTTGTATTTTACTTTTGAAATTCCTTAAAATGTTAATATCCTTAACCGAAATTATCCGAAACGAACGGTTAATCCGAAATAATTTCATATCCACATCCCTGATATACAGTCTTTGTTGCCGGTAAACAACAGACATCTGGGTTAACCTGCCGTAAACGTGCTGTGTTCATTTAAACTGAATTGTTTATGCGATTTTGTTAGTGAATACTCCACTGATTCTATTTGACGATCGAGTAGTTCGGACTTTATCGACTTCTTTTTTTGTGGTTATATCGGTTTTTATACGACTTCAAAAAATGATGTTTCTCAATTCGACTAGATATATGCTTTTTATGTATATTCGCGCATAAATCTGTCGTTTATACTTTATTGACCGATTTGATTTTTTTGTTAGAAATGTGATATTTTACAAGTGGTAACACCGATTTTTGATAAGTCAATTTTTGCTAAAAATGTAGGTAAAAAGTCTCCTAAGAATTTTTATCCATGTAAATATTATAAATACTCCTTTAAAATATAAATTATATGGAGAAGTTTTCCTAGAACACTTTGATCTCTTTCAAAGTGTTTAAATCTACAGCTTAGTTTAACATGAAATGTGACCACTGCACATTAAACTAAGTTGTAGGTTCTTGGAATACCCACCCATGTGCACATTACTTTGCAATGATGTCGTGGGTAATTTAAATAAAAAAAATCACATCAAGTAAAATGTATTTCATAGTAACGATAATATTGTATGCATGTTATTTATATGATTTATATCTCTTGGAGCTTGTAACTGAGTCCTCCATTTTATACATGATTCCATCCGAACGCATTTTTAAGATATCGATAAATTCCTTCACACGTGTACCACGTAGTCATACCTCCGTTATATTAGAACTAGCTAGAATATATATTTTATTGTTACGTGCTATTCGCTCAAACTAACGTATAAGTAAATATTTACAGTAGCATCGATACCAGCCGACGTTAAGAGTTCTAAAAATATCAATTGTTTTGATGGAGTCAGCGAAGACATGTGCATTTCGTTACTTGAGTGTATTTACTCTCGAGTTGGTTCCCAGGAACGATATTCAATAAAATTTCTTACGTTCGCTTTAACCGTATACAAACAAGTGAAATGTTTGATTAATTTAATTAGGTTTATAAAGGAGCAGTTGGGAAACGTAGTAATTTGCACAGGACTTGGCAGTCAGAGACGAGAGTCGTGAATGAATGATGTTTATTCGCTTTGTGACATTAAATCGTTTTGTGTCAAATTGACATACCACAGATAACTAATGTCAAAGTTAATCAATGACGTAACGAGTAATAAAAATTATTTTAATGTAAACTGGACACTAACATTGTATTAATAAATGTAATAATCAATGTGTTTTGAAATTCTTTGCATCTACTTACTGATTAATTTATTATTCTATAAAATACTTAACTTATTTAAAAATTATTAATTATCTAATTGGCTTTAGTCTGGACTTGGGGTCGTGTATTAATAATTTTGATGATGGATTTTTGATGAAATCAAATCTTAATTGGGAGAAAAGATTATAATTTTGTTGATCAATGTCAAACTCATTATCTAGCGGGTTTGTTCACATTTTCAAAAACTTCAATTACTACGAAAATCAAATTCAGAATTATTATATTTTTACCCGACTGCCAAAGAAGGAGGGTAATGTTTTTCGAGTGTATGTAAGTATGTATGTATGTCTTTTCCTTTGTGACCTCCTGTAGCCTAAACGGCTTGATGGATTTTGATGTATGAGGTATCGTTAGATTTGTCTTGATTACGGGAGTGTCATAGGATACATTTTATCCTAAAAGTCCCACGGGATAAAGACATAATTACTCTTTTTTTAGTGTGCAGTCGGGTATTTTGTTTTTTTAATAATAATTACTTGTTATGCTCGCATATCGAGTGGGTTTTTCAACGTATTCAAATTTTCATAGGAAAAAGCAAATTGTGAATTACTTTTTTGTGCGCAGTAGTTTTCATACCAGTCAAACTATCTATTTTAAAACAAGCCAAGGAGGTCTAATATGATATCAGATACGTTTTATATATTACGTACAGTTAATACAACATAAATAGCATAATACACATACTCTTACTGTAATATTTACAGCAATAAGCATTCATGCAATATCACGCATTGTACGTGACAATTTTTATGGAAGTTGGTATTAGTATAGACCTAATCCCTAGCCTGTAGGACTATGAAAGAGGAAAAAATGTACCATTGTTTTGTTATATCTCAAAGGGATTACTCAACGGTTTTGATGAAAGTGCAAATCCTCACAGAGGCAGCGGGCGCTTTGTTTTATTATTATAGAGATTATTATTTGTACTTTTACGTCGCACGCTATTTTATAGTGAACTTGTGTGAGCATATTTTCAAGGATAGATGAAGCATGATTTTTTGATGATGATGAGGAAATTGATTGGCTAATCTGTGGCTTAAAAAATGAAGTATGAGTTGTATTTTTTTTGTATGGCGGTTACCGGTGAATGTCCACTATCTGAAGCTTAAAAAAGTATGAACAACTATACGCAACTAGGGAACGGGAAATATAGAAAACTGGCGTCAAGTACCTATCTCTTTATTAGTGTCGTTTTACCCGAATTTTTGCTTGAACTACACATACACCTTCCTCCTGAATTAGGTTTCGAGTAGGTTATGTTTATACAAGCATACATAGGGTAAGATAGAAGAAAGAGATTTTGTTCCAAAGGTTCTAACGAAGGCTTGTTGCAATATAAAGGATATTTTTTCTTCACAAATTTATTATTGTATTATACGTGTTATTATGTCAATAAAATGATTTATTTTTCTGTCACGAAATGTGCATAATATAAATAAATACACACTAGATGGCGCTGTGTATAAAAGTGCTATCAGAATTTCAAAAGGGATCGCTGCGGCGGTCTTAAATTAGTACTTCAGAAACTTAATTGCATTTAAAAAGTTTATTAAATACGCTATTATAATTAAAATTGCTTACCTTTGTGATCCGTAGTCTTGTTTTTGTTCTTCTTAAACGTTAAGTCTTTTATCTCTACCAGGTTGATATTAATATAAAAGTCCTTTGAATAATCTTTTCGTAGTAAAAATAACTTCATAGACGCGTTTTTATTGAAATTTAAATCTTAAATTTTACTGTGAATTTTATTGTTTGTATTATTTTCATTTATGTCACGAATGGGTTTCGGGTCTTATTTATTTTAAAGTTCAGTTTTTAAAGGTTTTTCTATCGTTACAGTTGTAATTAAATTGGCTGATACAATTAAACATTTTGTCTAACTGGTTAGCACGTGGTTGTTTTTAGATTCTGAAAGGAAATTACACGAAGAATTTTAATTGCAATATCATTTTAGATTACATTGGTGAAACGACGTACAACGTAAAAAAAAATAAGAAAAAAATATCAGACCTACTCCGCTTATAAAAAGAATGCAACAAATATACCTAATATTTGAAATTTATTAAATTTGTGAATTAGATACTAGTGTTACTACAAACAATAATAATATACATGTATTTGTAGTACCTTTTAAATCATCAGCCCTCTTTTCTTTCCTCTTTAAAAGCTAGCAACACAGGCCAAGTTCGTTGCATTGATAATGTGTAAGTGGCCCATGGAATTTTTTTGGAGGATTGAAAAAAAAACGCGAGAAGGAAAAAAATCAGTCAAATGATTACTTGACGTCGTTTTTCTGTGGATTTTTCGCAGTAACAGATAAACAAATTGACATTTCGGTATAAAACGAGATATAACAATATATTATACTATTCTACAAAAGAGACTTCGAGTATTGTACAGTAAACAACAACTCCAATAAACTTGATTCAACTATAAATGTGTGTATAAATATAGATGAACACAAAATTGATATGAACAGTTTAAATGCGCTGGGCTGTGAAATGAATTTGCTTTTGATTGCATTCAAGAATAACAGATGTCATCCTTGCATATTACGCGTCAGACCGAAATGTAGCCAAGCAGAAGATACATTGTCTCGCTCGTACGTGTGTAGTTTGCTATGAGTGCGATCGTGACAGATGATATATATATATACCTAATATGATTTATATGGGAAGTCATAAATTATAATACGTATCATACTTTTCTCTTCTCTATTACCATAATATAAAATGTAGGCTTAAGGTCAAGAATAGAAAGATTCAATTTCTGATATTAATATATCTCTTGATTTCAATTATTCTCTAATAATACTTAAAAATGAAAGAAAATTTAAAAAAATAACGAAATTAAACAAACATGGCGGAATATAATTTAAATTCTGTATAGAAGAAGACGTTTTTATCTATAATAATGTCTGCATTATATTCAATGACAATGGCATTACAAAAACCGCCAAAAATATAATATACAACACTGATGGCCATAAGGACGTGAGCAGCGTTTCCTTATCTATTTATTTATATTTTATCGTATAAAAGTTTAAAGTTGCCGGTCACGTTCTCATACGTACGAGCTTATCCACCAAGAATCCCGTCCTACTGACCGATGTCTACAGAATATTATAGTCTAATCTCGATGAGTAACAAAACCCTCTTAAATAAAAAAAATAACCTAACCTAACCCTTTATGTCCTAAAAACCTCCTTAGTAAATGAGATTCCGCCATAAAGTCCTATTACTATTTCCTATTTCTATAACCCCCTATAATAAGAAAATTCAAACCATTTATCTCATATAGGAGTAAGTAGTAATACTTCAAATATCTAACAAGTTCAATTGCATTTTTTAACCCGGGGATGACGACTTCCCTTCAGGTGGCTTGCCTGAACGTTTGTTATTTAAAGACTTATGATTGAAGTGTATATACATTTGTATTTCTTTTTTATCAAATTTTTGCTTACATGTATAAATGACAATGCAATATTTTTTGAAAAACAGTGATGTAGCTTTTCTCAAAAATAAACAAGACATGTCCACGATTAGAACTACTGACCGTCCTTTAGCTTTAAAGGACTGATAATATAGTTAACTACATATTATGGTGTATATAATTCTATATATAATATAACCTGATCTATGAACAATTTATAAAGAAAAGTTTCTGACTAAGACAGCGCATATTTAACAAGGTACAAGTTTTTGACTAGAACCAAATAACTTGCTTGAGAATTTGCATCAAGTATGAACCTAAAAACTTTAGTCTTATATAAGTACAAATTTTGTGAAAATTATATGCCCGCGATGTTACTCGTGCTTTAGGGTAAATAAATTGTATTTTTTCCTGCAGTAATAATCTTAAAAGTAAATAGCTTATGTTTTATTAATGAGTTCAGCTAACTTCATACCAAATTTTATTAAATCGTTACAACCGTTTAGACGTGATGAAGCAAAGCATACACACTCACAAACTTTCGCCTTTATAATATGTATTAATGTAGATTAATATTTATTCATGTAAATTATCCCAAAGAAAACAAACTTTTTGTTAATTTTTAGTAAATAAAGTAATTCTGCTAATGTTAATTCTTATATATTCCAATATCATTTTCATCCAAACGAAATCAATACAAGAAATGCATTGAAAATTCTGGTTTCAAAGATCTCACAACAATTCAATTTTCCAAAGTACATTGCGAGTTTTCAATAAGCTTACCATTGATACTTCTCGTAGAACCTCTGTGAGTAAAAAAAAGTAAAGATTATTTTATGAAATTACATCAATGATATTATATAATAGATATGTTATACCCATACAAATCAACCGAAAAAAGTGTTCCGCACAGCAGCGGCAGCACATATAAAAAGAGATATACGATACAACCAACAAGAAAAAAAGATTAAAGTTTTGTCAGTCGCGCGTGAATGCTAAGATGGAACAATGTTATAGATATACAATCGTACTCCGATATTTCGAAGACATTAGAAATGTCTTCTCTCGAAAATTTTTATTAAAGAACTAGCTGTGCCAGCGACTTCGCCCGCGTAGAAAAGTGACTTTGGGCAGCATTTTTGAAAATGCCTAACCCGCGACAACAAACGTTCAGCAAGTTCAACGTGATTCTTTAAACTGCCATAACTTTTTTATTTATCAACCGACTGTCATGAATTAAACACTAAATGTTAAGTGAAGCTTACCACAATATATCATTGAAAGCCTCTAGATAGGATAAGCCGTTTCTGAGATTAGCGTGCACAAACAAACAGACAAAAATTTCAAGAATCATTGTTTTGGGTTCTATTGCGTTAATAAAGGTCTCCTATAATATTTTTTCCCATATATCTTCCATGTACAGACAGCGATTCGTTACATTTTTATTATATGTATAGAGTATAGATATAGATTAATTGACATGACATAAATATTTTCGAGTTAGAATTGTCTTCGACTTATCGGAGTACGGTTGCATAGCTATAATATACCAAGGGATTTACATACATATAACACTATTGAATATTTTGAAGTGCCTTTTTGGGATGTATGATGTATCATGTATACCTTTAAAGTTTTATTTCAGTTTATCACATCATTATATAGTTTAAAACAAATTCATTTTTTTCTGTCTGTGGCTATGTATTAAATCTTTTAAGTTACCTAACTGATTGTCATGTTTTTTTTTTGAATAAATAGAGTGATTAATGAGGAAGGTTTATGTAATATACAGTATACATGTACGAGTATTACAAATAAAACATGACAAATGCGAGGCACGGGATTAAAACAATAAAGCAGAACTGATTGTAATAATAGTATTCTAATAAATTAAATCAAATTCGACGTCAAAATGTGGTAATTACAACATCTACTAATGACTAAAACAATATTAGATTAACAAAATGAACGGTGAACAATTCAATTTGTATGGATTATAATTAAGGTTTATTAGAGTTACTTAATTATAGTTCATATTTTATTACACTTTAGATTTTGCTTTATGTCGTAGTTTGTAAATTAATATTTTATAGTAATTGGAACAAGATTTTTTGACGGAGGGTAATTCTGTTACGCATACCGCCGTCCGCCACTTCCTCGGGGGAGAAGGAGGCGCTTATGTCAGACTCGTCTTTAAAGGGCCATGCCGTCTGCTTTACCTTGCAGAAGGAATACAAAAGAAGAACTTTCAAATTCGTGTTATTATGCATTTTTTTCACAAAGTTCAACTCCGTACGTAATGGTAGATTTTATTGTGCTTTTTTTAAGGTTCTAGGCAATTGAGCAGGTTTATTCGATGGAAAGAGACCACCTCGGCCTGGACAAATCGAAAAGTTTACAAGCCTTACGACTGTGTCAGCTACTTTTAAAATAGGGAAAAAGGAAAATATTTATTATAATTATAAAGGGCACGAAGGGAAAATGGTTCTCCCACTTCAATCAATCAGAAAGTGAGGGTAGTAACAAGTCCATCACTTATTATTTACGACGTAGTTCTTAGTACATACTTCCGTTCTGGTCAAATGAACTATATCTTAGAACTCTAAATGAATATAAGAAATACATTCTACTGTTCACATCTGGTACATGTTATATCTTCACTATATCCAGTGCTCCTCTCGAGTATTATAAATGTTATTGCATTTGATTTATTGCCTATCACAATAGCGAATAAAATTTTCGATAGCTCTATGTTTTTAAGAGCAAATATCTTCTGTGAAAGATATTACGGAAATTTTTGAATGGATATTTAAAGTATCGTTGCTATCTGGTTGGTTCTTAGAAAAACTAGTAGATTATTTTTCTATATGGGCTTGCGCTTGACCTCGGGACGCCTGGTGGTAAGCGACGTCGCGGTCTACTGGATAGATGTAGGGTATAACTCTATAAAGTTCTAGTTAACATATAGGTTCTAGATACATCGGGTTAGCTACTTGAGAAACTATTCTATGGATATTATAGGATTTCTGTCCAAGGGAAATGTGAATCAGAGTGTGATAAAGGAGTAATAAAAATTGGATTACTGTACTATCGGTGCGACCACTTAACGAATGAATTGCGGCCTTTTTTATCAGTGGAAAATCTTTATGGGTGAGAGGAGAGTACTGGCTACTGACTACTGATACTACTGACTAAAATCCAATGTTATCCCTTCGTGCACCCGAACTCGATGACCAAGTTCAATGGCAAGGGATTAGAATCAAGGATTTCTAATCTCTTGCCACTAAAGCTTCTGATTGAGTCATCGTCGAACCGAATTTTTAAAATTCTCTCCGCGTAATATCAAACACTAAATTCCCCAACACAAGAGTGCTAATCAAAATGTCTCATGATATAACAACGATACATTTTCCTAAAATGCGAGCATATTTCGAGCTTCGAATAATTAAAGCGGGGAATATAAAATGCCGTTTTAATTTCGTTGAACCAAAGAGCAGCCATGCAGATGTCTGTGTAATTTCTAATATGACTTGCGTCTAATAATTTCTTTTGAAAGCTTATGAAAAGGTATACGCAGTGGGTAAACGGTTGGTACACTGCCATTATATTTTAATTAACCTTCCTCTACGGAGAGGAGATTGTATAAAATTCCTTTGTAATGTCAATATATTAAGCATTCGGTTATTAGAATTTTCCAGAAGCTTCTTAGTAACTAACGCAGGCGCTGGCAGCTCCGTGGCCCGTGCTTCTACGTGACATATTATTAATTACATTCTTTGATGCTTTATATAAACTTTCGTTTGCTTGTTGAATGCAGTTTCATAATTAAATCTCTTTATTTGTTGTGAAACTGGACGGCCAGTCGTCTTTGGTGAAATTTTAGTGAAATGAATCTCCGTTTTCGCTAATTGACAAATTTTGGTCATTGAGGTTGCAATATGGAATTAATACGAATTTGTATGAGTAAATTGAATTTGATTTTAAAGGACTTTGGGACAAATTTGGCTGTCGTATTTTGAGGTCATATTTTCTCATTTATCATATTAATACGATTATATCACGCCTTGTGTGTATGTCCTTGATGTAGAATATACTTCGAGCATATCAATTAGATACGTTCAATACAATGAAACCAAAAAAATGTTGATTTGGTAAGTGGCGGCGCCGTGAAATGTCTTATTAAAATTTTTATTAATTTAATGTGAATGTAAATCGGGCGAGTATCCTTAAAAGGATTTCCCACGTTACAAAAAGTGGTGATGCAAATGATTCTTCAGCACCCTAGCTTTCACCCTGGATTCAGTGGATTGGTGAAAGTACCTATGTCCTCTTATTTTACTTGGTTATACGAGTATATACGTTTGTATTTATAATGATGACTTGCTCCTGACTTTAAAATTATGGAATAAGTATTAAATTATTTGTATACCCTAAGTAAAAATACATATAACTTAGTGCGAAGCAAATTTGATTTCGCTTTTTATTTCGAAGTCGGTTTATTTTTGTTAATTTTTTTTTGTAAAGTGTTATTTTCCCATAAGATTTGAATATATGTTTAACTTGTAGATTTATCGTGTAACAGCATACAAGGTTAATTGTCCTTGGTGTCCATCGCTCCGTGCATATCAATTACATTTCAACAAACCCAAAAATGGCAATCATTATTTACTGTGTCATCTCGTCGCCTGAAGCGTGCCTGATTAATATTTATAGGTTCAATCATAATTTTTTAACTTTACCTTGACTACATAATATGTACTTTTATGTTTCATGTATTTTATTATTATTTGTGAAGTAATGCTCAAATACCTGTCCACCGAAGGGCTGATAAGGTTATGTCAGAATAAAATCTCACGATATTTCAATGTCTTTTTCTTTGAATTTTCAATTATTTATACGGTATTGAAAAAATAAGCCAAGAATCTTTATCTCATCCCTCAAATTCCTTTGGTCGAAAAAGAATTTCAATAAATAGCACATTATTTTGAATGTCGGTACAATTAAAATTTACAAGAACATCTCTTGTTATATGAAGCTTTAAGAATCGAATACTCAATATTTCTGACATTTACCACGACTTTTGGTCTATGACGAAAACGACATTTCATAAATTTTACATTACATTGCGTCTGTGTTTGTCATTCAGATTATATAGCACGTGGCAACTGCCAAGACCGACTAAAATGAACGAGAGATTTGCTGACACATCACAATGTATGCCAAGACATTATGCACAATATTCTGCGGAAACTCACGTGCTGTAATACTAGCAAAATTGTTATTTTATATTTAATCATTTGTTTATTTAGTCAACCAGTTACACAATACGATGTATAAGCAACTTATGATCCAACAATCTGATAGTATAAAAGAAAATGCAAAATAAATGAATGAGATGAAAATTAAAAAATAATACACATATAATTTAAAATACAATTAGGAGAACTTTAACTCTTGGTAGCCACAATTTTTAATGTTTTTGATGACATTTACATGTTCTTACGTGTAAAGCTTCAAGGTCCGTACATTATTTCAATTTCAATTTCTTTATTAATTGCATTCCACAATGTAGACTTAGGTGGTAAAACATTGTAAGAGGTATGTAACAATCGTGGACCCCGTCGGGCACAGCAAGGATAATATATAAATGTGGAGAGGGCTTATAAATTCAGTATCTTATAATAATACAACTTATTCTAAAAATATACTAACCTAAAAACTATATTATAACAAACACTATGTATTTTAATCATAAATATAACATTGGCATTGATATTATAATTTAAATTCTTAAAACTTTATTTTTTCTGTTTTAACGATTTATCTCTTAAATATTCATCGACACTATAGTACGCCTTTTTTAATAACATATTTTTTAATTTATTTACGAATAAATGGATTTTTTTCTTTTTTCTTATGGTCTCTGGTAGCACATTATATAACTTTACTGACATTACCAGAGGACTGGTGGAGTGTATTTTTAAGCGAGATGTTGGTAGGCATTAGCGAGTAAGTAGCCAACGTACTAACCGTATAGCAGCGTTCTCGTCTTGGAAACAATGAGATTAGGAGCGGCTTGCCTAATGGTTTCGCTATAATCCCACCGCAACGCTACACCTGGTTTGAATCGCATTATACCATTCATACGAATTGGGCGGTGCCTTCAATAAATCTGTCATGCATTTATCTTGCAAATAAACGATCAGACGAACCCAATTTGATGTTTTTATAGTCAACTCTGAGCAGCGCTTGTACTATTGCTATTTACAATGTCGGTAGTAAATAAATAAAATTTCAGAGATATTTTATTTAGTAGGTAAATTTCGTGGCAAAATCTGTAGAGGAATGCCAAATGGTACTTATTAAATATTTGGATATCAGTGTTTGTTTTTGCTTTATTCGTCGTCAGCAATTAAGATTATAGTAATTTATACATATCATTGTAATGAAGTATATTTTGGCAAAAAATGTGTTTGAAAAATGAAATACTTTATGTAGCAGTAGTAAATACATAATAATCTTGTAAGCACATTTAATTATCGTTTTAATTAGAAAGATAAAATATGCGTTATTCCATTCTTATATGTGATTCTTAACAGGAATCGAAATCATTCTAACAACTTTTTGTCCAACAATATTCCCTACAGTAATTACATATAACATTAACTGTCTGACGTCAATCAATGAAGCCAGAAAGTGCTTTATACAAACCTTTGCGTTAATTTCAATTTACCGAAACTTAAACGTACCTACGTGTAATTTAAATCCCACTGATGCAGGGAGGCGTCGGGAAACAATCGCTTTGTAATTGCTGGCCAGGCGTGACATTATTATGGCACAACTATTCTGCCAAAACCTATCAGTTCGACGCTTGACGTACAAAATTATCTATTCATTGAAACCCTGTTTAGTTACACTACAATTTAAACTAGAAATAGAAATAAAACTTAAGAAATTCGCCTTCACAGCTTCTTACTTACTTTTAACTGTAAGTAATATTGTGAATATTTTTTACAATTAGACAGTTTAGATAAAATCTCGGAATTGTCGAAAGTAGAGTAAATAGGTTCCTTTCGGGTACACTGTATCCACATTCTTCAGTTGTGATAGTGACTTCAAAGTGGATAAGTACCAGGGTACCCATGGAATTCACGAAAGGTACCCGTGACCCCCATTCGCGGTAGGAACACAGTGGGGTTTTAGCCGGTAGAAGTCCGACATAACCTATGGGCCTTTCCCCGTGTTTTCTCATAGGTACATTGGTATCTTATGAGAATTACCTTACTACAAAAGAAGAGCATGCAAATGGGGTCAATGTCCATCTTAATTTTCCATCTTAACCTTAATTTTATTAAAAATAGGTTATAGTTGTGGACTTTAAATAAATAGATACATTAAATCATCCATAATTTAGTACAAAGTTAAATTAAGCTTCTCTTATTTAAGAGGACCAAAGTTATCTAATCCGATATAATTATCACTCAGTACGATATTAGCATAAACTAAATACTGAACTTTAACAAAATTTGTCGAAAGGAAGCCTTTAGAGGCATAACCCAATTTTGTTAAGAAAACTAAGCTGACTAGTTTAATATTTTGCTGACGATATCTAATTCAATAAGCTGTCTTAACTTGAAGCTTGTGTAGTCGTATGGCAACTAGATAACGGATAAATAACATATACATACTTTTCTTTTGTAAATTCATACATACAATACATAGGAACACCCAGACCCCAGTAAAATACAAATGTAAATTACAAATATATTTCTCCGGTGTGGGGATCGAACCCATGACCCTTCGCGCAGAAAGCAGTTGTGCTACCACTGCGCCAAGCGATCGTCGCGATTTAAAAAAGTGCTAAATTACATTTGTATTTACAAAAGAAAAGTATGCATTATAATTTATACGTTATCTAGTTGCCATTAAAAGCTTAGCGTGGGACTAGAAGAAGCTGTGTTATAAACTTTTGCGATATTATCTATACTAATATTATAAAGAGGTAAAGTTTGTGTGTTTGTTAAATTGTAAGTGGTAATCTCGGGATCTACTGAACCGATTTTAAAATTTCTTTCACCGTTAAAAAGCCAAATTATTGCTGAGTGTCATAGGCTATATAAAAAAACGAAAAGGATAATTACTACTATGCCCAACGAAGTGGGCACGAGTCAGCTAGTTACATTATTTTTATTGCTATTAAACACATGGATATGTAATAATACCCGTATGTGTAAGTGTACGTAAGTAAGTGTAAGCAATCAGGTACAAACGCCTCCATATAAATGCCGAAATTCGGGAATATTCGACAAACTCAATTGTTCCGTGGCATCGCGTTCTGTATTGAAATTCATTCATTATTATGGGCTTTGGTTCGACTAATGAAAATGTGAACAATGCGTTTGATAATTTTATCGGCTTTCCATACTGAGCTTAGTCTTTGTTACTCGGCATTTAGTAACATTTTTGTTGAGTGTGTTGTATTGTTTATCTATTAGCGTGGTTGATATATAAAGATGAATTATATAGTACCAGCAACAGCAGCGGGCAACAGCCCGCGACTGCGACCGCGTGGACTTTCATATAAACTTTGACCTCACCTTCCCCCCTTATAACCATTATTTCCAGTTAAAAAGTAGCCTATGTTTTATCTCAAGGTCTAAACCATTTGTGTAGCAAATTTCGGTACAATCGGTTCAGCGGTTTTGCCGTGAAAGCGTAAAATTATAAAAAAGTTTCAGCCTCTCGCGCAACCTTTTGGAGGTTGATTAAATAAAAATGTAGCCTATGTCCTTCCCCTTAATGGGTTCAGTAGTTTTAGCGTTATGGAAAGACAGACAGACAGAGTCACTTTAGTATGTATAATATTAGTATGGCATATAAACCGCCAAGATACTTTGATAGTTGTTCTCATAAAATAAAAAGGTAGAAATAGTAATTCATGTAAATAACAATAACAACCATTATAATATTCATAGTTTCTTCATAAATAAAAAGGGTTCATTGTCCGGTGTACACATAACGCATAAAAATACATTGTGTAGTTCTAGAATCAAGATATAAGCATACACTGTACACAGAGGCAGAATTTTTTTTACAGACTGGCAGGCTGTGTTTAAAAAAAAAAATATTTCGAATATAAATTTTTCGAACGTGAAAAACGTTTTTATTTATATACTGGTAACGTGTTAAAATGCGATCAAAAAGGTTGATATGAAAATTGACTTTGAAACCCAGTGATTTTATTCAAAGAACTGACGTCAAAGGAAAGGTAAAAAAAAGGTTTTCGTTCGACCGATGAGCGTTACGTGCAGTTGAAATACATATTATAAACGTCAATTTTATTTATTATAAACTCCCATTGTAAATATATAATACTAATAATATTAGTTATCCTGGCTAATAATAGTTATCCTGGCTTCGCACGGGTTATCAAAAACTCTTTCATGGGGCAGACTATACTATTCTATAATACGCTTCCTAACAGCGTCAAGGATCTGACTTATTCCAAGTTTAGAGAAGCCTTGTTAAAAATATATAATTAAAAAAGCGTATTATATAATATTATAATAGTCGAGTTTTTGTTTATATATTCACAATTGTATGTTCTTATTTTAAAAAGAGCAACTATCAGTGAAAGATACCTACTTTTGACTTTGACTTATTATAACGAGTAAATATTAACAATTCTTTTACAATTTTGAATAAAGTCTTAAACATAATAATAATACATACATAGATCAATCAATCTTTCTTTTTTGAATTAATACTGCATTATTAAATGCAGTATTAATGTAAAATACACCATTTTCCGAATGTTGTGGGCGTACTATTTTGTTGATTGAAACCTTTATTTCAATAGTAATAAATTATTCCGAACAATTTAAGCACATTAAAGGAAAATCTGGGCGAAGGATTAAAAATTCATTGTGAATTTACGCATTAAATATTAAAGATTTCGCGACTTTCCACGCAAATTGTAGCCGCCGGAGTGTAATTTTTATAATTTGACTCATTTAAAGCGCACCTGTCTCGCATTTAATTCCAGCTTTTCTTAAATTATAACGTTCAGAGGAATTCCAATTAACTTCATCTGTGACAGATTCTTAGTTTAGTATTCATTATATGTACTAGATGTATTTTGTGGTTTCACCTGTGTTTCCCAAGCACCTGGCTTAAGCGTAATTTTTAACAGCCTGTCTGCTGGGGGTAGTGTAGCTCTAAATGGTGAAAGAATTATTCAAAACTGTGCGTTTTTGAGCATAACGTTCGTGTTCATGATATCTTGATATAGTTGGTTTAAAAGTATTATTAAAGCATATAGATATATACACAGTTTGTGTGTGTGTGTGTGTTTGCCGTCTCATGGTTGGTAAGTTTGCGTCTTGCGACAATCGCAATACAAAATGCCTCGCAAAAGTCATGAAAGCTTTTTAAAATTGGTTAAACAGGGATCTATAGGGATTCAAGGTTGGAATAGGAAAGCAGGATGGGAAAAGTAGTCTCTAGTCAGAGTTTTAATACCTTTGATATATTTTGTACGCCGGATGATAATGGCTTAATACTAGCATCTAATAAGACACTCATCTGATTACACAGACTAGTACTAATACCCTCATGTTTCCAGGGACATTCGGTTCAATGGCATCTACGACATCGCTCCTGGTGTCTTCAGCCACCTGCATCGGCTTCGATCCCTGCTCCTCAACGACAACCAGCTGCGTGAGGTCAGGACTGGAGCCTTCCACGGGCTTCGGAGAGTCAAGTACCTGTACTTGTATAGAAATCGCATCAACCACATTGACTCAGATGTGTTTCAAGGCATGGTGCATTTAGAACAATTGTAAGTATGATATTATTTCTAATAGCGCACGCGTAGTTTAAATATTGCCTTGTTAAAGAAAATAAAACACTTCAACTTACGTAACTTTCATTCCATTACATTCGATTATTGTTTAAATATAATGTAACTAAATAAAACGTAATTCCTTATAAGGTATAGAAACGGTAAATGTATGTTATAATTAAATAAGCACCGTTGTGGATTAACGAAGAATTTTGTTTCTTCAATACTAAATGCAATTCAATTAATGAGCAAATTAAGATCACATTCTACATACTAATACTTTATCCATCATTCAACAATCTGATCAGATATCTAATTATCTAATTATTTTAAAAAAGTATTAGACCAAAAATGCTGCATCACAAAAGACCTTCGCTGATGTAAATAAATTCGAGCTAAGCTACAGCTTGGTACTGCATAACTACAGCGGAAAGCATAAATTAACTTGGCAATAATTCGTATAATATTTCGTCCCACTTGGTTGTAAAACATACTTTAGGATTAGATAAACCTCCTTAAGCAACACGACTTAGTTAGTGGGTAAAATATGGTATGGGCTAATACTTGATAAGGAAATAGGTCAATGTTTAAGTTACCCGAAGTAAAAAGGGTTTCGCTGAAGAAGAATATCTCTAACAATCTTTATCGAACATAGAGCACGGTCAAACCAAAATGTTTATATTTTATTAGATAATAAATTTAACAGTAATTTAATTTATTTATCAATAATTTCACGTGACAATTTTTTATTACGAATTAAGTGAACTTATCTCTATCAAGTTATTATTTGTAAACAAATTAAACAGTCTCGTTGACGCTTAGAGTGTAGACAATATTCGATATTGATAAGCTATAAATGTTTGCGTGTACCGATGACCCAAGTTCTTAGTAAGATAAAACCCACGAATGAAGCCGATTTAGAATGTATTCAAAGAAAATGATGTCATTGTTTCGTATTATGCATACAAAATGCCACATTTAAACAGTTTTTGTACCAGACTGGTAGTAAATTAATAATAATTGATTATTGTATAGAACAATAGCGATACAATGAACGTAATTAGGTATATACATATTTGCTTCTAAAATATGATTAGTTAAATTATTAATTAAAACAATTTTGGAGGTAATAAGACATACCAATAATTTAAATATTCATACATGAAGTTCATTGGACCTATTCTAAGAGTGATATTTAAAAATTTAAGCCATTACAGTTCTACAATCTATGGAAAATTGTTAGTTAATAATGTAAAAAACAAAGAGCCCCTACGTTACTTGTCCTCCATAAAGATACAACAACAACCTTTTATACAAACTGTCTAAAGCAGATTAAAAATTTTTAATTAAAAGTACCGCGTCTCAATACCTAGAATTACATAATATAAAATTAAAACGATTCAATAAAGCAGCGTATAAATAATATTTTAAAGTAGAGCAACTGGCTTCCCTGAAATAAATAAGGCAAATTGAAAAGACTGGATTCATAATTCAGAAGCTGGGTGCTTAAGAAACCGGTCCAGACGAGACCCTTAACGTTACGAGAAATGCAAACGAAATCTGCGTAGGACGACCTTTGACCTAAGCGTGTATTTTCTGCATAAATTATTATAAGCTTATTCCGTATCGTTCAGTTGAAATTGTACTTTAACAATTAAATACTGATTACTCGCGTCGATTTATGCTTGAGGGCTCTCAATCGAAAACGGTTATAACTTTCAATATATTTTTGTTTCGTATCACTGATTGTTAGTATAATTCAATGGAATATAAAATTAATATGTAAAACATTCCAAATATTTTTTAAAATGAAACGGAAAATTAAATTGTTTTTCATTTGTTCAGGTACCTACACGTCAATGAAATTAGTCATATCGAACCTGAAACGTTCTCTAACTTGCCTCGACTAGAACGACTGTAAGTATTTTACAATCAATTCCTTCGAAATTGTCAATATAAGGAGATGATTGTTTAAACAATAATAATTCTTTAGGTACTTACACAATAATAACTTGAAGACGATTCCGCCTGGTTCGTTCCGTGGTTTGCCGATGCTCCATAAACTGCGATTGGATAGCAACGCTTTGATCTGCGACTGTTCAATGCTTTGGTTTGTTCGTATGCTCTCCGAACACTCTCAAATGAGCATTGCAGCTACCTGCTACGGACCTACGAGTGCCATGGGAACACCCTTGGCTAGCATGAAAGAAAACGACTTCAAATGTAGTAAGTTTCTTTATGTAGAAGTAATATTATGCATACTTAGAAACATGGCTATACCTTGGAGCTGATCGTATAGTTGGACATAAAATGTATTTTATCATTTGTAAAGGATATTAACAATATTGAACTTTCAGAACGTCCCCAAATTCAACAAGAGCCAGAGGATGCGGTAGTCAATTTTGGAGAAGACGCAATATTCACATGTAACGCTATAGGCGAACCGGAACCAGAAATTATTTGGTATCGCGATTCTACTGTCATTAACGTAGACAAATCGAGATACGAAGTCATGAACAATGGTTCGCTCATGGTTCACCAAGCAGATGAAAACGATATCGGTATATTCGAATGTATGGCCAAAAACCCAGCTGGTGAAGTACGGTCTAAGCCTGCAAGGATGATCATGCATACAAAAGTCGAGAAAAGTGGTAAATATATATTTACTTAAGATACCTTTCATACTTCGGTTCTCAGTACTAATGATTTTGTTTTTCCAGACTATCCAGTATTCAAAGTTTTGCCTCGAAAACAAATGGTCAGAATAAATCAGAAGTTTGTTATATTCGACTGTGTGGCTGAAGGCAATCCAAAGCCTCATATCTCATGGTCATTCAATGGTGAAAGAATTCTACTCTCTGATCGTATTTCTTTGCGACACAATGGATCTATGGTTATTGAAAAAGTTCAGGACACAGATGCTGGGTTGTATACTTGTGAAGCCGAAAATATTAACGGAAAAATTTCAGCCTCCAGCCCGCTTGAAGTTATGAGTAAGCAATCTGTTTTTATATTTTTAACTATTCATTTTTTGTTTTCAACATTATACTTATAAATAATTATTTCCCATTGTTACAGTTGCACCGGCGTTCATATTGGTGCCTAAGGATGAACAAGTAAATATCGGTGACACAGTTCAGTTCACATGTACAGCTCGTGGTGCTCCAAAACCAACAATAACGTGGTATAGAAATACAATGATTCTACCACCAAACGAAAACATCATCCTTAGTGACAATAATCAGAATTTGACTATCACTGACGTAACAGAAGACGATGATGGAATTTATCATTGCCGGGCAGAAAATTCTGAAGGGCTTACTGAAATTTCAGCCATTCTTAAAGTACAAGATTTGCAACTTGTTGCACCCAAAATTGTTGTACGTCCTGAAGATATTGAAGCTTACAAAGAAACAACGATTCAACTGCCATGCGAGTATGAAAGTGAACCTCTTGCAAATATAGAATGGAGAAAAAATGGAAATAGAGTAATACCAGATGAACGGTTTACAGTGACATTGATTGGAAGTTTGGTAATTAATAATCTTACATTGACCGATACCGGTAGTTATGAATGTTCAGTGTATAATGACCACGGGAGAGATACAGCATCAGCATTCTTAACGGTAAAAGATCACATTTTGCCTGGAGATGAATATGTTAATATAGCCTTAACCGAAGCGACGCGTGATGTCGATCAAGCTATTGCTCGAACAATTGAACAAATGTTTACTAATAGGAGCGGCACAAGTGTACATGATCTCTATAGAATAACAAGATTTCCCAACGCTCCCGCTAGAGAAGTAGCAAGAGCTGCTGAAATTTATGAAAGAACCTTAGACAAAGTTCGAGAATATATTCAAAAAGGTTTGAAAGTCACAACTGTGGAGCCATTTAACTACGAAAACATCCTATCGACAAAGCATTTGGATATTATTTCACGTTTATCAGGCTGCGTAGCTCATAGAAAGGCACAGGATTGTACGGATATGTGTTTCCACAAGAAATATAGAACTATTGATGGCAGTTGTAATAATTTTGAAAATCCAACTTGGGGTTCCTCTTTAACGCCATTTAGGAGAATATTGTATCCTATTTATGAAAACGGTTTTAGTCAACCTGTTGGGTGGAATAAAGAATTGAAATATAATGGTTTTACCTTGCCTAGTGCTCGCTTAATTTCCACTAAAGTTATCTCCACAAAAAACATAACTGGCGACGAGTTTCTAACTCATATGCTTATGCAGTGGGGACAATGGCTAGACCATGATTTGGACCACGCTTTGCCCTCAGTGAGTGACCAGACGTGGGATGGAGTAGACTGTAAGAAGACCTGTGAGTATGCCGCCCCATGTTTCCCTATTGACGTGCCTCCGAATGACCCCCGTATTACGAATCGCCGTTGCATAGATTTTATAAGAACAAGCTCTGTGTGTGGTTCTGGCATTACGTCTGTTCTCTTTGGAAATCTTGAAGCTCGAGAACAAATAAACCAACTGACATCTTTCATTGATGCTTCCCAAGTCTACGGTTTTGAAAATGCTGTCGCTGAAGATCTAAGAGATTTATCGAATGATAATGGAACATTGCGCGTTGGAGCTATCTATCAAGGCAGGAAACCTATGTTACCAACGACAGGTATTAATGCAATGGATTGTAGACTGAATTTAGTTGAAAGTACAAAGAGCTGTTTTGTAGCTGGTGATATCAGGGCTAACGAGCAAATTGGCTTAGCAGCAATGCATACAATTTTTATGAGAGAACACAATCGACTTGCCCTTAAATTAAAAGCTATTAATCCACATTGGGATGGTGATAGAGTGTACCAGGAAGCTAGAAAAATTGTAGGAGCTGAAATGCAAGCTATAACTTACTACCACTGGCTACCATTGATTCTTGGTCGGGAAGGATATGCTCTGCTTGGTGATTATAGTAGCTACAATCCCGAATTAAATCCTTCCATTTCAAACGTTTTTGCCACTGCTGCTTTACGGTTCGGTCATTCACTTATAAATCCAGTATTGCATCGCTATGATGAACATTTCGAACCGATCCCTCAAGGTCATTTGCTTCTCCGTAATGCATTCTTTTCACCATGGAGATTAGTTGATGAAGGTGGTGTGGACCCATTGATAAGAGGAATGTTTATGACTCCTGTGAAATTGAAGACACCTACTCAGAACTTGAATACGGAACTGACTGAGAAATTATTCCATACCGCTCATGCTGTAGCACTCGACTTGGCAGCTATGAACATCCAACGTGGGCGTGACCATGCTATTCCTCCATACACCAAATGGCGTAGTGTTTGTAATATGACTGAAGTTAATGATTTTGATGATTTAGCTGGCGAAATCTCGGACAAGGGCGTAAGGGACAAATTGAAAGAGTTATACGGTTCCGTACATAACATTGATGTATGGGTTGGAGGTATTCTTGAAGATATGTCCAAAGGCGCTAAGGTTGGACCTCTGTTTCGATGCATTCTTATTGAACAATTCAAACGCTTACGAGACGGTGACCGACTGTGGTTTGAGAACCCACTTACATTCAAACCAGAACAATTTAAAGAACTTCAAAAAGTTAACTTGGCGCGAATCTTCTGTGACAATGGTGATAATATAGATACAATTGGTGAAAACGTATTTATTTTGCCTGAAATTCAAGATGGCCTTACCTCTTGTGAAGATCTTCCGTCACTTGATTTAAGATATTGGATGGATTGTGAGTCTTGCAATGACAATTACGACATTGAAAAATCTAATAGAGTTCGTAGAGAAGCACCACTGGATATTATTCATAATGAGGACATTGAAAATAAACATCGTTTGGAAATTCTTGAGGAAACTCAAAACGACTTGATGAAAATCATTGAAGATCTACAAAGGAAACTTGAGTACCTCGAAAATACATGTCAAAAAGATTAACTCTTTCAACGATTACGAACGAATACGTTAATATAATCAAGATATCTGTCGATGGAATGGGTTCTAAGTAAATCGGAAATAATATATAATCAAAAAAACATAAGATTCCTTAAAAATATACAGTTTGTGTTAAGCTCAAATA
>JADANM010005835.1:8683914-8694702 GCA_026213755.1 Eurema hecabe | reverse complement strand
AAAGTCAAGTTTTATTACTATGATAATTCAAGAATCTTTTCGAAAAAAAACCCTTATGATGAGGGAAGGGATTGTCTCAAAATCTATTTTTTTAATCACTGCTATTGGACTTAGAAATTGAAACATGCTAATTTAAAAGACTAATTGGGGTTATATCTTATAATATATTCAATACATATATCTATTAATTCTCAAACCAAATTTTATGCAAAGTTTTCTTAAACCAAGTTTTTTAACGTATCCTTTGAAATTCTACTTACAAAATATGTTCTAATACAATAAAGTATTTTCCTAAGAGTAAAAACTATAATCTTCTCTATATGATTATTAATGGCTACTTCATTAATTAATTATGCCACTTTCATACAAAATGATCTATTTTAATATTAAATGATTCATTCATTATTTTATCAACGAAAAAAATTTTTTTTTTGAAACATGGAGTATGGATCAAAAAATCAAACAATAAAACAAATAAATCTAAAGGTTGGTAATAAATATGTTCAGACAAATTTTATTTATGCATAATTTGTTAAAGACGGCTTTGCACTTTACATAATTAAATTCCTATATATTTTGTATGTCGTCCCGTAGCTAGTACTCGGTTGTTATCTTTATTCCGTACTTCAACTTCTAGAAACGCAATCTTTTTGCCCAATTTTCTGGTAGTGGCTTCCACCTCTACAGTTTCACCTTCTTTCGCTGCACTTAAGTAACTAAAAGTAGAAGTTATCATATTTAATAGGATAATTTTTCAGAAATTATTGGATAATATAATTATAGTAATTTTGCTTAACCTATACTTTATTATTTTATTAACAATGTCTTTAACGCAGTGTCAAGTTCTTAACTACTAGCTGTACTAATTAATATGTATATGTAAGATTCTTCTCAGGTAAAATATAATCATAAAACAAGTTTAATAAGAATAATAAATATAGAACATGAAATTTATAAAAATCTGTGTTTAGTGCTATTCAAACAAAAAAAAAACAGTAAACACCATTTGAATACTTTATCTATAGAAATAAGAATGTAACTCATATAAAATATACTTAATACTTTTTGTTCTGACATAGCATGTAAGTAGTTTTGAATTACCTTATACTAAGATCAATAGATACTCCTCTAGTGTCTACGGTTTCATTGGCTGTTAGAGCGTAAGTTGAAATAGCATCTACTAAATGTGCTATAAAACCTCCATGAAGAGTTCCTCTTTGGTTCAGATGTTCCGGGCCTACTTTAAATTCTGTTATGAGTCTGCCATTAGAACAACACACGACTTTCACCTATGTGAATGAAATATATTATAAATAAATATGGTTATATGGTTGATTGATATAATTTAATTTTTAACATTTCCTGTTTCGACGATGTGGGCTATTCATGTAACCATTTCAGCATTAATAAAAACTAAGCCCTCATCTCACTGTTGTGACAATATTAATATCAAATTATAAATTGATATTGTGTACTTGCATAATACACAAAAACTTGCCTTACGTAAGTTTTGATCAAAACATTTGGTCGTTGCCATTGTTTTTGTGAATAATTCCGCCACTTTCGCTGCTTTGCTACACATCTTGTAATATATTTTTTTGCTGTATCACGGTAAATATTACTGACAAGCAGCTGTAATACCCATTACAATAAGATAAATCCTTTTCTCGTGACTAGATTTACTATTTACTTAATAGTATACTTTGACTTTGTATATTTTCATTTTAAATTCATTGGTATTTGGTAATGAAGTTGAACTGAAGATAAAAAATGACTTTGACGTATGCGTTCAAAAATATTGTTTTAAAAATTAAAAATCTAAATATAATTAGAATTTGTGTTTATTATTAATATCTATATTGAGTTAGTTGTTTGTTAATTGTTATTGTAAAGATAAAGATCACTTTAGCTGATATTGTTTGAAGGCTAATTTAATAGCATTTAATATGTAAGCACTGATTCGACACATTCTGTGAAGCATATACGGATTAAGCCACTTGGGAATATCGTCTGTGTAATGGAAGAATTAAATAATTCGAATTTTGGCCAAATTGACCTTTCACCATTTTCGTGAACCCCAAAATGAGACGCATCTTTTAGTCTAACAAACATTCTGGTATCTTTACGCAATCCTAAATTAACGCCTTTTTCGTGTTTCAATTGTAGAAATGAATATGTTTAAATCAACACAAAATGTTTTTAGAAAAAATGAATAACTCTATAAAAAAATTAACAACTTTTAATTCTGATCACTACAATATAAAATAAATTGGCTAACTTGAGTTATTTATTTCTTCCACGAAAGAAAATATTGTAATGAAGCTAGTAATGTTCAAGCAAAACTAAATAAGTTAAGTTATTTAATTCGGACACTTAAGAGCGTTCTTTCCATTTTAAATAACTGTTTTTATTTATTTTTCCTTTGATTAAATATATATTTGTCAGAGATAACTATGATTATAAATGTCAATAGGTGAAATTATTTAATACTTCCATTTACGTTTACGTACGTAAGCAAAGTTATCGTTTAGCTCAGTAGTACAATTTGGCGCGAAATAATGTAAACACTCGGATCTATGAGCTATAATATTATTATATGGGAAAGGTGGAGTGTGGGGTGCGGGTAAGGGGGAACGCGTACGGGCGTGAGCGCATTTAATTTTGTGCAGTCATTGTTTAATGTCAAGGACGACAACTATTTAACATGGATTCAAGATTCTCCAGCATCAGTAATAACGGAAACAATTAATAATAATATTAAACCTCCCCAATCGGCACCCATGCCAATTAATGTTAGTCCTTTATCATTTTGTAGCAGTAAAATTAATATAAATGATGGCAATAATATTTCATTATTTAATAATATAGATATTAGCTCCCCCATCAGAGGCTCAAGTCCTATTTCTGGAATAGATATATTACTATCGCAAACTGATGAAGAACCCTTTTCTGATTCTGGGTCATCATGGATTCCAGACTCAGACGAAGAAAACAAAATACGAAGAACATACAAAGCTGAGTCTTCAGACCTTTTTCCGGAAAGCTACGAAGATACGAAGAATCCGAGAAAAAGAAAGAATGTTAAGAAAACAAAGAGTAAAATAAAAATTTTATCCAGCGAATCCGAGGCAGAAATAACAAACACTAAAAAAAGACCAGCTATAATCTACGTATCTTCGGACCAAATCCTAACGACTTCTATTATAGAGGTACAAGAAAAACCTGCCACCATTATAGATGTAACTACTTCGGGCCCAATAGAAACGGCAATAAAATATATTGATGAAAATGGCACTTTTTCACACATGGATATTCGTGGCAAAAGAAAACCTTTAAATAAAACAGCAGAGGACCAGATAAACGACATTAAAATCCACATTGAAAGTTTTCCTACTGTTGATTCTCATTATTGCAGAAAACTATCATCTCGAAAATATCTAGATCCCACATTATCGATATCCAAAATGTATGAATTGTATGTGGAGAAAATGAAACAAGACAACAAGATACCTGTTAAGTTACCTATCTACAGGAAAGTCAGCACACAATACAATTTATCGTTTTTCCATCCAAAAAAAGACCAATGCACAATGTGTAACACATACAAAAAAGATAAAACAAATACTATTATCCAAGATGAGTACACTCAACATATAGAGCGAAAAGAAGCATCTTACAGGGCTAAAGAAGTCGATAAAAAGAAGTCAGAGGTCGACGGGTCACTTATGTGTGTCACGATGGACTTACAGAGTCTTTTACAGATTCCATCTACTGCAGATAGTCTCAGAATTCCAGAAAGTTCAATTTATATAATTTATCCACATATGAGTTTAAACCTCCACAAAATAACGCTCATTGCATGATATGGACAGAAATAAACGGCAAAAGAGACAGCATTGAAATAGCTTCTGCTATTAACGTATGGATTAGAACGCTGCCTGAGGCTATAAAACACGTAATTATATATTCCGATACATGTTCTGGTCAAAATCGTAACCAGTACATTGCAGCCTTTTTATTACATTTAGTGCACAGCCACCCGACCATAAAAATTATAGAACAGAAATATTTGGAAAGTGGTCATAGCTTTATGGAAGTAGACTCAATGCATAGTGCCATAGAAAAAGAACAAAAATACAGAGAAGCATACTCCATAATTGAATGGAAAGATATCATGCAAAGAGCACGATCAAAAAGATATAATAAGAACGCAACCCCATACAATGTAACAGAGTTATCGTACGTAATATGTTAAAAAATAAGAATATAGCAGAGAATGGAGAGACAGTTAGCTGGCTCAAAATAAAATGTTTGAGGTTCGAAAAGGATTCGCCTGGATTTATTAAGTATCGATACAGTTATGATGGAGAATTCACTTTATTACTCTCTGTAAGCCTGGGAGATCAACAAGGAGAACGCTTATCACTGAAATGCCTGTTATAAGTTCTCAAGACATTCCTAGGGCATATAATCAACCTCTTTATATTAGCAAAGAAAAAAAGGGACCTTTTACAGCTCTGTAAAAAAAATATAATACCTCAGGAGCTCCATGGTTGGTATCAAAATTTACCAGCTTCGAGTAATAATCCGAATAATGAAACATGCACTGATTCATCAGATGCAGCCGATTAATTTTTTATATTTTTTATTTTACTTAAAACTTACTTGAAGTTCTTTTTTGTTTTCGTTGATTTTAGAATTTATTTTGTATTACGTAATTTATTTGATTTTATTATATAGTATTATATTGTTGCCAAATCTAATTATGTTAATTTTGTTATAATAATTTTATAATTTTTAAGTCTATTTTTTAATAAACAATGTTTTTGTGGCCAACCCAGGTTTTTTTAATTTAATCAGATCCACAATCAGTAAAAATATTACCTAAATTGTCTTTCACAAAGTATGCCTAACTTTCGTATATCAATATTTCATTACGTTCAAAACTCAATAAATGTACTTATTTGACCCAAATTCATGTATTCACATCAATCTAATGTGCGGAAAAACTGAATAACTACCATAAAGAATTAGCTAACTACGGTATGTTTGCATTATTTTGTTGTGGCAAAATTGGATAACTTGGTTTTTTATTTTTATATATTTTTTGGCTCATGGCAGAAATTAGTTTGATTAAGCATAGGATCGACAGCAATCATATTTAAAACATATAAAATTGCCGACGGTATAATTGTTGTCTATATGGTGACAATCTCAAAAAAAGTGTCAAAAAATCACTAAAACGCGATTATCTCGGAACAAGAAATAATGAGTTGTTGATTTCTTCCATTACATAGACTTATGGGATGAGACTACAACGCTTTAACATAAGTGTTGTATTTACTAAGTACTTGACAGTATGCCAACTACAATATATTATTTAACTTAGGTACTTTATTGAAGAATCACAGAAGATTTAATTGGACGCACATCGAAGTTATTAAGTTATTTTTTTTACTATTATAAGTTACTAGCTAGAATAGACATAATATTATGTCGCGAACTTTTTTTTAGATCATTTAAAGAGGAATAATTCTTTCATACATATTTTTTGGTATCTTGAACCGTTTTCGCAGCGCACGCAAAGGAAACTCTCAAAGATGAATAATTTTCCCCGTTTAATATTCCACATTTTCCATTATATCTTCGCTCTTATTAGTCACAACGTGATGTTATGTAGTCTAAAGCCTTCCTCAATAAATTGTCTTTTCAATAAAATTAGAATTTTTCAATTCGAACCAGTAGTACCTGAGATTAGCGCGTTCAAACAAACAAACAAACTCTTCAGCTTTATATATTAGTATAGATTTGACACTTGATTGCTCGTACAATTATTACAGGCGATAAATTAATAGAAAACGAATACCGTAATATGAGTTGAAATTATATTAAACTTCAAGTATTTTCTTTAAATAACTCTATAACAGGGTTACTACTTATATTTTTAGATCTTTATTAGCTCTACATGGCATAGCAGCTTAACTCTATATAAGTTTCCGAGAATAATTCAACGTGGGTTTTACCTAGTAAAAGATGTTTAGTAGTAATTTTAATCGATAAATATATGAAAAAGAGAAAGATAAGTTGTACTTAAAACTAGTTTACATATTATGACGTACATGAAAAATACATCAAAGTAAATACATTTAACTATATTTCAAACCATTATATATTTTCGATGTTGATAATCAAATCTCAAGTATCTAATATAAATGGAAAAGTAACTCAGCCTGTTAATCGATTGAATCAATGAACCGAACCGAGAAACCGAAAATTTAAAAAGTTTTCTATGAAGATTGTTTTGTATTAAAGTGTTACCTATAAAAAGTACTAACAAGTCTAGCTGGCCTGTGCCCACTTCGTTGGGCATAATGATAATTAACCTTTTCGGATTTTTATATACCAACCCTATGACACTGAGCAATAATGTGGCTTTCTATTGGTGAAAGAATTTTTACGATCGGTTCTGTAGATCCCGAGATTACTCCTTACAATTTAACAAACACACAAACTTTTATTCTTTATAATATTAGTATAGACTAGACTGCTGAATAATATCTAAATTGTTCTATCTCCACTCAGAGAGGTATCATTAGCGACTTAATACAGATTATAAAAAATACAGATACAAATTAGTTGCGCATAATTAATTAAAGTGTAAGCAGAATGTTTAACTCTCTATAAAATTACCCGCTGCGAAAATTAAAAGGTAATTAAATGCGAAATGACGTTGTCGTTGATACACATACGGGTACATTATACATACATATAAAATTAAAACCTACAATCGCGATTACGTCATGTACGCGCACAGTCTGCACAGCTTCATGTAATTGAATAATGAATTGATGTTGTGCTCCAAAAATGTGCTCTCGATTTCGCCATCAGAATCAACAATTTCACGAACCGGTACGAGAGAAATTGTAGCAGGAATGTATTGTTGCTGTTTAAAATATGCGTATTACTGTATCCGGTAGTTATATCATGTGCGTAATAACCTTTTAAGTGCCGCGGTTGTACTTTATACAACGTACTTAGCAACTATTTATATACTTTTTCCTTCTTTTTTTAACTGTGAGAAGTCTTACGGATAGAAGGAGGCGGTTGTATTGCACGCACGAAATGGTGCTAAAGCACACCGGTGTTCCTCCGCTCCTTTTTTTTTATAGAGGGAAATGAATTTACGGATGCCCGCCACGAAGATGTTAGTTGCGAGGGTGTATGTGGGGCTCATCTGGCCAGAGATTGGAAAACCCTCTCATTGCAGATGCCTCTTTGTGTAGAGGCGGGAGGTCGCTTTAGCATCTCACTTACTTCCGCGACAGGCTCCTCCGCTTACCCTGACATGGACAGACTTGTGGGGACGACTCATAGTCTTCCACGAGAATTTTTTATGTCTTATCCGCTCGAGCGCTGTGCGCAAAAAATATCACGGCTCTTGAGCGCTGGTGTCCAATGACAAAAATGGCGGAAAATTTCGTAATTCGTAAACTAAATCCATTTAAGAAGTGTATTCGAGTTAAAATTGTTTTTCTATTATTTAAGAACCATTCTGCTAGTTTTAAGTTATATTCTGGTATGTTAAGGCATAATTATTATTATATACAAAATATCAAATAGGTTTGATATAAAAAACTTACGGCACATTTGTCCAAAAAAACACTACACACTCAGCACGAAAACACGCTTCTAATGACAAACTAAAACTGAACATAGACGAAATACATCTATAATTGATGTCATTAGATAGGGTTGTTCCTCTAGAATCATGTAATACCGCTTTTGTGACCATAATCTAAAATTAATAGTCTTTAATTTCATGTTTTACTATGCTAGGCCCCAGGTAACTCTAGCTATCCGCAGCGCCCAAGAGCTGTAAATTTGGGTAACTATAGTTGCCCAAAGCGCGCCAGTGGTTATAGGTAGTACAGTCTCTAAATTTTGTTTTATATACGATGGAAATTGATCAAAGGCGCCCATAAGTTTAAAGAGTATGTTAGCGACTGTTGAGAAAAAGTTAAATTGAATATATTATTTAGATTACTTTCAAAGGAATGGCTGAAATATCGTCGGTAAGTATTAAAAAATGGTTAGAACGTATCGATAAATGAGAATGGCCAAGCCAACATTCTTATTCTCAAACACGGTCGACTCAACAAGCTGAAAATGCAAGCACTCGAATTGTCACCTCAGTAATTTTATTGTTAGCGAATGTTACGACGACACAATTTCTACGTACTTGGCCTAGGGAGGTCCATCTATTGAAAGTGTGTCAATATATGTAATACGTATGTAATATCACGCAACCGCCCATAGACGTCCTGCGTGACGTCATGGTAAAACCGTGAGTAAATCTGTCAAGGAATATTCGAAATTTAAAATTTCTCTTTTTTGTTCAAGTTTTGTTACTTGCCAGTATGAGGTTATTCGAAGTTCTTTGAATTTTATCAAAAAGCACCGATGAAAAAATGAATACTTTAATTAAAATGTCTGCAAAGATTGTTATAAGCCTGCAAATTCATTGATTAGAATTTAGCTGTAATTAAAAAAAGAAGCGTATTTTTTTAAATTATCTACAGCTAAAGTTTAACAAATATCCATTAAGATCACGCCTACAAACAATGGTATTGTCGACGCACAATTAGTTGCCAGCTACACCAAAAGGGTGTTCGAAAATTAACTGAAACAGTTCATCAGACTATACTGTATCCGATCTGGGATATTACGTGACGTCGGGTTGCCATATTGTCATGCAGATAGTTAAAATACACAATGCGTCGGGCAATAATTGTTTTTTGAGTAAACAACCCACGCACACTTTGTGGATTAGTTCGAAATGTTCTCGAATCTGTTTTTTTAATCTTATTTTTTTTTCTCTAGATAGTGTGTTGTGAGTATAACGGCGATTGAATCTTTAAATATATTTAACGGCTGGGACAATCTCGCAATTGAAAAATTTGTGTCCAAAACAGCTTCATAGAATGTCACCGTCATCTAAGAGGAACCTTTTAAAGGCGTTGTATTTAAAACTTTGGACGTCAAATTAAAAAAAAAGCGTTTATTTCTAGGTCTAAATTATTATTAAGCCATTTATGATATCTTTATCATATGAAAGTTAAGCAAATATTATAGGTAACAATTTCAAAATTGTTGTTATTTTTTATACACTCCTACTCAGATACTTTAACTTCGGTCTTGTAACGAGTCGTTCAAAGTGAAAGGTAAACAAAACAACTATTTTTTCCGTTTATATAAAATAGTTTTTTCTAAGCCATAGACTACAAATAAGGTAAGCGATAATCCTTATTGCAACGTCTCATATCGTGACTTGCAGTTTCACCGCTGGAAGTCCGCATCCTAATTGACCCATAGTGATGCAATCGTTATGTAAAACATTTGAGAAAGGCAATGCCGAGTTCATATAGCGCTAGAGGCCACATGCAGCGCTGGCTGCATAGAAATAAACTGACATAACCCAAGTGACATGATATTGAATTTAGAACATCTATTCCATGCTCGTAATTATGTCACTTGCGTTATATTGCGTTCCATGTTTAAATCGATGTCATATACTCATATGACATGACAACAAATGTGTTGTCAACAGATAGCATAAATTATCTGCCATTTTTTTTATTAGAATAAAGGTGTTATATTATAATACGTACTAATATTATAAACAAAACACGTCTTACTTTAGAATTTAATATTTGGAGATGGATTTTCAGATTCTAGATACTAAGTTGGTTCAGGCTTTGTAGTGCGTCTATAAGGTTTCACTTACCGTCTGAATTTCAACTGTACAAAGCATTCTCAGAAATAAGTCGTGTACTGAATAAAAATATTACAGGAGCTCTAATAGGGTCCGACCTCCGCCCATCTAACTGTATTAATTTATTTTATATCAAATTCTGTGGAAATTTATATTTGCCTGAAAAATTCTATAATGTGTTAAATATTAAATTTCAACTTTTCATAATATCAGATGTGTTCATTAAACTGAGCCAAAAAATATAATATCAAATTAAATGACCGCTTTTTGTACTTACTTCAAAGGTTTGCTAAACGTTTATGAATTATCATTTTGCAGGAAAAATGTTTCTTAAATAGTATCAAATCATAGTAGTGCAATTTTTATATCTACCTATATTGTAATTAATTTTAACTAAATATTGATGAAGGTCCTATCGGGTATAGGTAATGGCTTCATAGTACGAGCTAACAGTTAATATACACAATTCGTACTGGAATATTGATGGTATAAAACGTGTAAGAAATTAGTGAACGATCCGAGAACCTGTCAATAGTCCAGCAGTATATCCTGTTTGTCCTATTTTTTACAAGCTTTTACTTAACTTGCAATGTATGTATGTATGTATGTATGTATGTATGTATGTATGTTTGTGTGTTCGGGTGGAATTTTATAACTCAATTTTAAGGCACTTGCCCTCAACCGATTGAGCTGAAATTTTGCATGCACGTGTATATCCGATGACAATGCAATATTATTATGACATGGAGCTGATCTGATGATGAAGTCGGAAGATAGCCATAGCAACTCAGTAATTAAATAACATAACCACATCGAGTTTGGGCTCATTTCATTCGACTAGATGAGTACTTTGGTGCTAGATAGTAACCAAGGTCTGATGATGGAGCCGGAAGACAGCCAAAGGAACTCAGTACTTAAACGACACAACCAAATCGAGTTTGGGCTCGTTTGATTCGCCTAGATGAGTACTTAGATGCTAGATGGTAACCAGGGTCTGATGATGGAGCCGGAAGACA
>JADANM010005835.1:8671558-8683814 GCA_026213755.1 Eurema hecabe | reverse complement strand
TCTACGGTTGAGTTTTCGATCTAAATATGAGAAAAAGCGTTTCAATATACAAACCATAGATGGGATAAGCAATCCGAAAACGCAAACTATCCGTCAGAGGGCACCGATCTAACGCTTTTTCTCATATTTAGATCGAAAACTCAACCGTAGATAGCTGAAAACGGATTGAGATTGCATATTGGGAACCGCCGTTAGACGTACCTATTTCTATTACATTCAACATTCAAAATAGATTCGACCTATTTGACTTCGATTAGAAGTGCAATACTTTTGGTCGAAAAATGATAATATTTTTCAATACCTACAATATAATTATGTGTACACGACAAAGTCCTACACATTTAAATATAATAAATTTAAAGTATTGAGTAGGAAAATCACAGTGCGTGGCTGGTGTGATACATTTTTTTTATTCTTCAAAGTGGTGAGACGAGCTGGACGCCCTCCTGATGGTAGGAGAAACGCCAGCCCATAACCAATGTAGTGCTACCTGGACTGTTAAATGTTAAGGAAACTATGAAACCGATTTTTTTTATCAAATAGTGATGAAGGAGGAAGGTTCATGTGTATGGTATGATATGGTAGCACGGGCTGATATCCGCAACTCCACGTCAAGGCGCGGTATTTGCTTGTATGTCTCTTGAGGATCTCATTCGATGGGGTGGCCCAGGTAATTGAAGAACGCCAGCAGTTTATTAACACCGCTGGTGATCTCCCGGAGTGTGCATCGTAGGTTCATGTGTATAATACATGCATAAATGCGGCTAATTTAAGAATAATCCTCAATTATTATTGTCAATAAACAAAACATCATATAATGAAGGTGCTCAAGAATCAGATATTATGCTCCGTTTTTCAACAAATTGATTTCCATTATTGTTATAGTGTACCTACTTGAAACTGTTGTCTGTTCGATTCTAAGAACAGTTGCGAATGCAATTATCTTCTATCAATTGCATTGTCAGTAAACGTATCATACAGAATACCGTAATACGTTAAATCAAATTGTATCTAATTACTGCTATATGCGTTAAAGTTGTTTTAAACAGACCTAGTCAAGTGTAAACAAATTAAATTGAACAGTGGATAAAAGTTCCCTCATAATTTTCCTTTCTCTCCCTACTCCCTTCTCTCAAATATAATCTCTGGGAGCGGGCGGCATCTGAATCCTGAGAGGTCGCCCTCAGGATAGCATTAGCTGAGATGTCGCCTTTTGCTACGTTTCTACGTTTTTGAGTGTATAATGTTTTTAATTTTTATTTGTTTTAGTAGCAATAAACACTTTTTTATTTATTTAATTAATCTCCCCAATATTTTTTCCGAAAAATTAAATGTTTGTACGTACCATCTTGACAGGTGTCATAATTCTACCATCATTATACCTAGTAAAAAAAAATAAATTAAAGGCGATTCACGAAAACTAAACCTTTCTCTTAATATTAAGGACCTATTGTATAGAAACGATGAATTTTGACAGCCAGTTCCGATACTTTTGCCGCCTTTATTTGACGTATGTTGTGATTGCGGACAGATAAATAATACGTCAATGTATATAGCTATCAAATAAGAGTTATAATTTCCGGGGCCAACTTTCCACGCGCCTGCCAACTCGTTCCGATGAATTTCCTATGTTTCTTGTCACATATGGCATGGGTATCACCTTTTACGGTCTGCACAGATAACAAATAACTGAGCAAGGAGGTTTAATGCGCATTTAATAAATTTATCATAAATGTTATCTGTTACCGTATGACGGTATGTATTACATTTCCTAAGTTTTGCTGGGCTTTGACACTTACAAATAATTAGCGCTCTATCCATAAAATAATTATCAAAATAGATACTGTAGTGATGCAATATTTATCGAACACCTAAGTTTATCTCTATACGTACTGTACGCAAAACTGTTATAGATAATGATAACAAATGAACGATATAATGATGACTCCCTTTTCCCCCATCCTAGTCACAATCCTTCCTTTTTCCTTCCCTTGTTCTACGGCGGTGCTGGTTAGGAAGAAAGAATAAATACAAATGGAAAAAAGGTTATTTATCCCACACAATTTATATAATACAAAGCTAAACGTAACATTACCTATCTAATACATAATCGTATCAAACATGTTATATTATCATTAAGTTTGCTCCATTCTACATAATTCAGTGAAATTTCGAACTGATAGTTTTGATTTTGGCAAAATTTGTACTAAATGAAGTGGCTATTTGTCTAACAACGATCACGTAGGACGTCAAAGCTAAAATTTGCCCGTAGCAAATTTAAGTTGTTCCTAACGTTACGAAATGCAACATTAAAGGATCCTGCTTTGATTGAAATACAGCCATGTTAAATCAACTACTCACTGGAAGTAGTTAAACATATCGAAACTGAGCTACACTATTTATCTTTATTGAAACATATTACTATTTATATAAATTAACTAGAATTTGCTCGAGTGTTTAGGTTATTATTTCTTACAAAAAATGTCTGCTATCCCAAGCGTTTCTCTCTTTAGCAAAGCTGAAAACGAATCAAATAAACAAATTATTGTCTTGTCTTTTTTCTTTCGATCCAGCCTTGGGTGGAAGGGGGGGTCAAAGTTTATATGAAAGTCCACGCGGACGGAGTCGCGCGCAACAGCTAGTAATACAATATGAAGTATCAACCGCAATAAGGCCGAGTAGTCAAGGCAATATCCAACAATGTTTCGTGATCTCACATGCAGATTTTATTGTCATTTTGTCTAGATTTCTGATATTCAAAAGCCTATTTATATTAACGCAAGGATTTGGGACAGGAATATAATTTGTATTTTAAGTACTGAGAAAGAAAATTAAAGAATTTTGAATGTTATTGAGTGTTATTAGAAGTTCGTATTGGACAATACTGCGTCATGTGTATATATAAAGAGAATATTATGTTACTATGTATTTGTTTTTAAAGAGAAATTTCAGTGTAAACATCACAGACTAGCCACCGGTGACACTCGGACATGCTATTTAACAATATGTAAAGAATAAGTCTATTAGATTACATTTAAATTAATGTGTAACGAAAAGTCTATTCCTCTTTTGTTAATTTAGCTAGTAATTTCTTATTGAATAAAAATTTAAAAGACAAACATTAATATAGGTAATCAATGTATAAGTAGTGAAGTGTGTAGTAATTAGGATATAGAATAAATAAAAGGCTTTTTATTTTATTTATTTAAAGAATAATTCCTTTTGTAACGGTGGGGATCCTCTTACCTTAACGCTACTATGAAAAATTAGACAACTTGAAGATTCATATCGATACGGTGTTAATTTTAATAAGCAATTAATAACAACGTATCACACCTGACCATCAGCCACCCGGCGGGTATGCATTTCCCTCTTTCTTCTCTTTCCCTCAAAAAAAATCGCTTTTTCAAAATAAAGTTATTGAAGTAAAAAAATCAATTAGGATAGGATAGGTATGTTCTAGCCGACAAATTGCTTTACTATAAAATATTATCGTATATTTAGAATCTAATAATATAGATAGAATACTTTTGTCTGAGTTTCTAAACTTTAACACATTTATTGCCTTATCTATCCCTATACAAAATATTTTGAATGCAATTCTAAAATTATTGTATATTAAAAAAATACTTAAGCATCCACCAAGAAATATATGAATTTTAAACTATGGTACTCCGACACTATTCTAATTAGAATTTCATTAATTATGTCATAGTTAATATGTTAATAGCGTGGCTTATGTCAAATTCGGCTTTCTAATTTGGTAACACAATGTGTATCGTATTACTGAGAAAAGGGGTTATATCTACTTTATATTGCATTATTTTTTTCTAATTTGTCTTCATGAATGCCAGTTAAGAAATATCATTTAAAAGCATACAAACTCTTTCGATATTTTTTCATCGAAAAAAGTCCCATAAAAATGAGTTTCTATACATTATCTATTTGATAAGACGTGATGAACTTTACGCGAAGCCTTATTATTGTAGGTAATTATGTTAAATATTAAATTATAAATAAATTAATTGAGTCCACAATTACGAGTACATTACACCGATACACATTTATGAATAGCTTTTGTTTGCTTTGTCGAAATATTATTTGCATATCGGATTAATATCCAATGCTCTTTGATACACAAAATTAAATACACCCTCTTTAAATATTGCAATTAAATCCTTGTTAAATGTGCGAAGCTTTTTAAACATTTTAAATAACTGAAATGAATCTATTAAGCCTTAATTGAAGTTTACAGGTTAAATGAGAGCGTTTATTTTATAAATCAGTTTTGTTCATTGTTAATATTTGTTTTTCACCATTTTAAAATTGAGATTTAAAATATGTTTCATGTTTTATTGTATTGGAATAAATTTTAACAACAATTTCACCTGATATAGGCGAGTTGAATACTTGAATACTTCACTCGTCATGAATGTTTGGCTAAACTCAGAATTAGAAAAAATATATATTTGGTTATTTATGTTTGATAAAAAATAATAATTAAAAAACTTACTTTAACGAATTCAAATGATTTGGAAGTTACAAATCCGTAGTAAATAGTCTTAGAATAAGTCAGAGGTAATTTTAGCTCGTTTTTTTTTAAATAAAGCCAGCTAGTTTTTCAAACAAACGACTGGAAGCAAGATTAGAAGCGTAATCGGTTAATGGTGGAAATTTCATTTTTATCATAGCAATTGTTAAAAAAAACCTAGCACACTATGTAGGTGTTACCAGATCATTACAAATGAGTCGACTTATAGGCATGATAGAAAAATTAACTTGTTCTATCGTTTTATCTTTCTTTCCCGCTAAAATCAGGCAACCGATTGTTTTCAGTGTGGTTAACAAAGCTAGCATTTGGAAACCACATTTCGACGTTGCTCATATGGCTACGTGTAACGTGATAAGTCCATTCGTGATAATAGGTTGTATTGATTTCCTTGGTTTGATTCAATAGATAGGGATTTACAATATTCTACAACTACTAATTATACCCACTATTATTTGATGATAACGCTTAGAATGATTTTTATATAATTTTTATAATACACTAGCTGTTGCCCGCGACTCCGTCCGCGTGGACCTTCATATAAACTTTAACCCCCTTTCCACCTTACAACCCTTTTTTCCAGTTATAAAATAGCCTTTGTTTTATCTCAGGCTCTAGACCATCTGTGTACCAAATTTCGGTATAATCAGTTCAGTAGATAAAGCGTGATACAAAAACAGACAGAGTTACTTTCGCATTTATAATATTAAGTATAAATTTACCTACAATGTTTGTTATGAAATTTCAATAAATAATAACAATATAATTGACATAAGAAATGAATTAGTAAGAAAATAAAAACAAGCTTATTGTTACAAATAAATCATTAGAAGATTCTTGAAAAACATAAAAATATAAACAACGTCTCGTATAAAACATAAATGTTTATACTATTATATACGAGCACTTATTAAATCACAACAATATTCTTGGCAATACTTTATCAAAACACTTGAAACAGGGGCTTAGCGCTTATTTATAATAATTTATCAGCAAATAAAAATAGGCAAATCCTACTTCTGAGAAGGACTACTTAATGTATAATGAACGGCAAAGTATGAAAAATAATTCTTCGGAATATAACGTTTTGATACAATTTTCCGAACATAATCAGAGTAATTGGTTTAATCTTTATCAACAGTGGGCGTATCGTTAACGTTTAACTATTTTTTTTTTATTATACAACGCTTCACCTTAAACGGAAGAGACTCCCGAGCCCACGCTTCCTTAGAACCTTCGAAAGTAAGCCCCTCCATCCCAGGGGTGGGCTTGATATATAAATATTGGCTTGAGGCGCTCGGACGGAGAAGTTTCGCAGTCGAGACATAGGCAAGGCCGTCCCCGCCCATCATGCGAGGGATTCGGAGCCCAGTGGTCAGTTCAAGTTTTTTTGGAAGTTTTGTGTGTACGATTTCGCGTTTTTTTTTCCGCGTTCCATTTTTTATTTGTGCTGTTTCAGCCAGTGTACTTAGGCGCGTTTTAGATATAATTCGATTCTGATATAATCTTTAAATATCGGCGCGCATTTTGTTTTTTTTTAATTGTGACATGCCAGACGCGTGCAGATTTAAAATCTCGATACTTAAACATTTGACATATTTGACGGCCCAGTGGCCAGGCCAAATGTTAGCTTTGTAAATATTTGATACATGAAAGCTATTACGTGCTTGTTACTAATTGACAAATGTTTACTGAACAAACTTTTATTGTTTGCTAGTTGATGTTTTGAAAAATAAATAATGCAAAATAACTTTAATTTACTTTTCAATATAAAATGTTTATTTTGAAATGAAATATGCAAAAAAATGTTTGCGAAAACACTAGTATAAACAAGTAGAACGTATTAGTCAAGTTTATATAATAATTGTGGTTTACAAATGTGGACATCGGTGTCTATTTTTGGTCAGCCGGATACCTAAGCATTTATGGCGAATCATTTTACTTTTTTATTTCAATATGGGCAACACTCGTTTCATTTTTTTGTCATAACCAGTCATCTAATTCTTTTCTTTTTTTAAATTTTCGTTCTAATATTTTTAAATATTTTACGTGTGAGTAAAAAGGTGGAAATAGGAAGTAACCTTTGTCTTCTATTGTTGGGGACATTGACCTACGACACTGGGATAGACAAAAGAGAAGTGATATCGTGGAAACAGGCTTTTTATAACTTCCGCGATCTAGTAATTAGACATTGCTATTTTCAGTTCATTGTCGTATCATTTTTTAAACGCTTCCTTTAAACTTTTTAAATGTTTTTTTTTAAGATAGATTATATGGGTTTAGATAAAATGTGGGGTCTGAAAGAATAAATCAAATTAATTTTTTTTTTATTTATAGAGACGTTTATTTTTTTTTCGTAATTGTATCTTCGATATTTTTTTTAATTATATTTTTTTTAATAACAGCAACATTAAAATATTTTTTGTTTCCAATTCGAAAGCGTCCGTTACGTAAAAATTCCAAATTTAAACCTAAAAAAAACAAATCCTACGCGTTTCGTAAAACGAATGCCCATGTTATAAATAGTCGTAAATGCTCGAATCACATGCAAAGGAACATTAACACTTACATAAGCGGGTTCACAACCAGATACGGTAACGGTAATATTATATAACTTGATGTAACAATAATATACCGAATTTAAATATAGAATTAATAACCGCCATATTTTTTTCATAACAAACGGTTTTATGTTAATGTGTAAAGTCATATAGACAAGTGACCAATAATGGATAACAAAAAAATTAGCCGTAAAATAAATTTTATTAATATTATTGTATTGATAGGAACTGTTCAGGCCGCTCGCTTCATTTAAGCGATGCTTTAAGCTTGCTTTCGAAGCTTGGATAGTCGTATAAGAAGCTTATATATACGTTCGAAACCAACTCCTTTTTTGGAGTCGGTTAGAAAGGGAAGGATGTATAACAAAGAAAGGATAAAAGGATAACTTAAAGACAATGTCATATCTAATTAGATATTGAGTTAACGTTTAAAATATGAATAATAAACCGGCCTATATTTATAAATTGGTACAATTATACTACGAAATTTTAAGGTAAAAACGTATGATATTTTAAAAGCTTACCAATATCAGATAACCCTTTTCATGTTAACCGGCTATCTGATTTTGTATTTAAAATATGTTATATACCTTTTTAACAATCTGTTTTAATTATGTTTTTGTGCTATTTTGTGTAATACTTTTTTTTTCATTGCTTTTTTTACTTTGGAATAATAAGTCCCCGTGTCTGATAAATCTATAACCGTTCCTTACATGTCACTTATCGCCTAGAAATGTTTAAATAAGTTAAAGTATAAATAAAAATTTGTGTCGAACACGGGTCTGTCCACAACTAAATAGAAGCGGTACTCTATCAAAAAATAACTCCTGATAACTCTGGTATGACATAAAACTGATTTCGAGAAACAACAGACCAACTCACTAGCACCGTATAAAAGCTCTATCAAAACAAGTTGAACGACAAATGTACACTGCATATTACCATCCATTACCGTAACTGAGCTTAATATAAATCCCGCCGAATTTATTATCACCCATACTTTCATTACCTACCAACGATAAACGCACACTGCCTTAACGAAATACAATACGTCATATTCAATTTAAATCTTATATAATGGCCGTGGATAAAAAGCCGATGATAAATAAATTCGAAATTCGTATTACAGCAACGGCTTATATTTCGTTTCAATATTTGTTTTTATGAAGCCTCGAACGAACCTTACATTTTCGCTGACATCTGTTTCGCGTAGTGCTAATGAACACACGTACGCTTTCCAGTTTCTATTTATTTATATAATCCTGTAATATAATTTGCTGCAGTCGTTTAAGTGTACAAAAATAAAATATTTACACTTTTCGAATGCTGATTCTCGCTTAACTTCTAAATAGTCTAAAAATGTGACAGTTATGTGATCCTATTTATTTTTAAACATACAGGAAATATTATTTATAATAAAATACTATTTAATAATATACATATAGAATCATTACCGGGTAACCTCTACATTTATCATATATTCATATAAGTTGAAAGATTAGAGCTAGCAAAATTTGGGATTATATTGATCAATAAAATAACTCAGCGTTGCCTTGAAACGTGTTCATTTACGGCGGTTCCCAATATGCAATCTCAATCCGTTTTCAGCTATCTACGGTTGAGTTTTCGATCTAAATATGAGAAAAAGCGTTTCAATAAACAAACCATAGATGGGATAAGCAATCCGAAAACGCAAACTATCCGTCAGAGGGCACCGATCTAACGCTTTTTCTCATATTTAGATCGAAAACTCAACCGTAGATAGCTGAAAACGGATTGAGATTGCATATTGGGAACCGCCGTTAAAGAGTTCATTGAAGATAGTTTAAATTAATCCCACACAACCAATAAGTGTTTGCCGGAATTATATAACACCCTACATGTGGTGCATTTGAAGTGCCAGCGGCCGGATTTTGCATTGTATAACAATGCAAGTTTAAGGCTTTGTTTATGATAATGAGATAATTAAAACGTCAACTTTCGCCGTACTTGCCTTAACCGAGCAAACGTGTACTAATACATGATTTCCTACTCGAGCCGACCCCGCTTGTTGTCTCGCACTTTCCTTTTGTTTTTGTTACGCAATGATAATAATCGTTCTAATATACGAGTAACAAGTGCATGAGTGAAACTTTTTGGGCCAAGATAAAAATCAACTTTCGTCTAATTGTAGCCGCTGGCTATATCAATAGTTTGCGATCGTTCAATTTAGTTTTTAATTATATATTAATGGTTGTGCGTGTGCTCGCCTGATTGTAAGATTGATTTGTAGTAAAACAATTTTTTTTTGTTACAGATTGCCCTTGCGGTAATCATTCAAGTCGCTCTAGTATCAGGGAAGGCGCTGATACCTCAAGAACAACAAGCAGCACAACAGCTACAAAGGGAAGACCCGAAAAATGTTGCTCAAAATCGAGATGGATACGACTACCCCGCGCCTGATGTAGTTGGACCGTTTCAGGATGGACTTCATTTAGGTGATGACCACCATGATGATCACCACGATGATCACGACGAACACCATCATATTGAAGAGCATCACGAACACGATGAACATCACGACCTACACGATCACGACGACCACCATGATCATCACGATCACCACGACCCTGGCTACTGGAAGAAGAAATTGATCTGGAAACCTGGATGGAAGAAGATCTGGAAACCAGCCAAAAAACAAATCTGGAAGCCCTCATGGAAAAAGATCTGGAAGCCTGTGTGGGTCCCAACCAAAGTGCCCGTCTGGAAAGAAATTAAAGTACCTGATTGGAAAAAAATTTACAAACCTGAATGGAAACCAATCAAGGTTCCCGCATGGAAAGAGGTCAAAGTTCCAGATTGGAAGAAAATAACTGTGCCTGTATGGAAGGACATTGTTGTACCTGGATGGAAAGAAATTCAGGTTCCAGCTTGGAAGAAGCTTTGGAAACCAGAATGGGTTAAGGAAGCTGTTCCTGGAGAAAAATATTTGGGTAAAGACCATGATGGATGGGAATACACATCGCATGATCTTTGGAAGAAGAAGCTCATTTGGAAACCAATTTGGAAGAAATACTGGAAACCAGCTAAAAAACAAATTTGGATCCCGGACAAGAAATTAGTATGGAAAGATGAATGGAAACAAATCTGGAAAACAGAAAAGAAACAGATCTGGATTGATGACAAAAAACTTGTTTGGAAGGAAGCTTGGCAACAAATCTGGAAACCATCCAAGAAACTTATTTGGGTACCTGACAAGAAATTGGAATGGAAGGAAGCCTGGAAACAAATTTGGGTTCCTGACTGGAAACAAATTTGGGTACCTGGCGTCAAAAAGATTTGGAGACCCGTATGGATATCAGAGTGGTTCCCATCTCCAGATCATCATGAGCACGTTCACGAACACGGTTGGGACAGAAGCGATAACAGTGTCACAGGTCAAAAGTCTGTTAATTCTGAGCCTGCACCTAAACAATTAGCTGGAACACAGCCTGTCCAAGCGACCATGTGGCAATTTCCAAAATAGTTGTTTACTCATAGCTTAGTCTCTCAAATTGGAATCGTAATCGATTCACTTGTATTAATTAACATTCCTATCCTGGGAATGATTGCCATATTACGAAGACACTATCGGACTATCGTACCACGGGAAGCGTTGCATCCAGCGCCTCGAATAGGTAATTATATTTTATATTTTATCTATTTGCGCGGCGAAGGTATTTGTGTGCGATGCGATGTTTCTTGCGGTTTACTTTAATGTTAGCTTAACGATATGATCTGATTTGATCACATTGTAAAAGATGTGGAATTCGAGCTGTTATTCAGTCTGTTTACCTAAATGTATCAAAAATTTAGTCATTAGTAGCGTATAAAAGCTTTAATTGTGTATACGTCCATAAGGAGACATGAACATAATTATTCAGTTCATTTTTATTCCCGAGCTTTGAGTTATGTTTTATTGCCACATGCCTGATGGAAGGCCTTTAACCAAAGTCTAAAGGGTTACAGTACAAAATAATAAGGAAAGTGGAACTTTCTAGAACGCTCTAGAAATAGCTTACTTTAGGCCTAAACGTGATCGACTGAAAATGGTTACCCTGCTGTTGTATGTGCGTTGTTGTTTTGTGAATATTAGGTTATTTTAATTTTAAGTTGTTTATAGCGAAACCAAAATAAATGTTAATGTTATGTTTAAAATAAAAGAACGTCATAAAAATTTGCCTTTGTTTTTTTGTCTTTGTTTCCCTAATTTGAGCTGATATAATTATACCTACATATAGTTTAATAGTTTTTGCTATAATTTACATTTCAAATACTTAAAGATTTTGTGGTATTGTAATGTTTTATTATATTCTTCAGAACTTTCACGATTCTAATAATGCAAAGATCATTTCCATTGATATAGGCACTTACCAATCTGACTCATTTGTATGTACATAAAAGAAAGATTAGTAAAAATTAAATCGTGACATATCAACCTTATTAAAAAAAACACAATAGTTCGTTCCTTCTATTTCCGTCAATAATGGTCTATTAAAGCAATATAATTAGCATGTTAATTTATTTTATGCCGTATGAAATAATTAATTAGCATTTAAAATGATGACAACAAACAATAAGGAAGTAAAAGGAGATGCTATTTCCTTTCTCTTAGATAGTTTCAAAGCGTAAAAGGTTTCAATTCCGTAAAGGCGTAAGCCCAATTTTGTCAATATGACTATGACAAATATAATCTGCCTGTCCTTAGATAAAAAATCATAATCACTTCAACAGATCCAAATACGTTTACATAATTATCCAAAATGCATCCAAAACTACGGGAAACTTATTTCTTTTAAATAATAGTATTTAAGATTATTCGAATAGTACATACTATTAAAATTTCATAGAAATGCGTGGGTAATTTTTTATTGAATGTGAACTGTAGTGAGAACAAAAAAATGAGGTTCCGTGGAAATAAATCGCTGAATCTCACGACTGTGTAATTAAGAGTTGATTATCGCCTCACTGTAACTTACAATTCTCCTTTTCATACGAATGTTCATTGCAGACATTTATAAAGATATCTAAAGGTTTTATTGCACACTCGTATTTGCGTATTTAGCTAGCCAATTTTTCCGTGTAGTTTTTCTTCCCGTTCTAGTACCGGAATAAACGTATCCTATGT
>JADANM010005835.1:8642397-8653642 GCA_026213755.1 Eurema hecabe | reverse complement strand
TCAATTTTATTTTCTCAGGTAGTTACACGGAAGTTCCGCCATCTCAACTTCAAATAGATGCGTTCAAGAATATATTAACTTCATCGGTAACTCGACATTCCCTAACACCAGTATTTAGTATTATAGGTAGAAATAGCAAATACAGTCCTTTAAAATTGTTCGAAGAATTGTCGTATTTACCGCAATGGAATAAACAGTTAGTCTAACCATAATGTAGAATATTAGAGAAATTTTCAATGTTTTTTCTTTATATTCTATGGTTTTAATAAATGATTTTTTTAATGATTATACACATGTATAATAATAATTTTAATTTCTTTTACCATAAAATTATTTAATAGAAACATGTATTTATAAAGTAGTCATTAAAAAGTGATATTGAAAACATAATATTTAACTTATCTGTGTCGAATATTATTTAGTATTGTTCTCGATCTTGGTAATCCAGAAATTACCTTAGAAGGAAGCATTCAAATATTATATAACGAAATTTTGAGGGTGGTAACATTGTTTCTCTATATAAAAATAATGCAACCATTTATAATTCGTTTTAACTTGATTGTGATTTTAATGGTCACTTAAATGTTAGAAAAATTTAGAAGTTCACTTAGGGGGAAGGATGGAGGTCTAAAATCTTCAAACATTTCGTTACGTAATACTTGGACGCTAACCATTGACGTATATTAATTATTATATTAGACTTAGTTATTTCACGATTGAGTCTTTAGTAATAATAATAATTATTACAATATATTGTTTTTATTTTAATTAAGATAAACTTGTTATGTGATAAATTTAACATAATAATGAAATGCACTATCGTAAAATTTAATTTAATGAAATATGGTTATGATATTAAAGGCTAAGAGATGAATTATCGCCGCCATTTTGAATTTATGACAGAGATAACTAAATTTATGTACAGAATAAAATATTATTTATCCGACTGTGGTGAATTAAAAAGGTATGTAATGGTTTTCAGTAAGTTTCAGGCTTTTTCTGAAAGTAAATTCCTTCCAAACACCTAAAAGACAAAATTAATTTTAAGAAATCAGGTGTCAATGTATGCGTCATAATATCTCATAACATAGTGTATAATATATAAATCATATTAATCATAGCCTCGAAAAAAAGGAATCTATTTATTGTTTTACATCTTCATTACAAAAAATGAAATCATCATAATATACACGTATATTTGTTTAAAAAAAAATATATGACGATTTCACATTGTTTATTTGTTTGAATAAAAGAAAGAATGTGATGGTTTAAATTTTTTTATAAATTGATCTATGTATAATAACATCTTTTCGTTAGTATGTATAATATATTGTGGTAATGTAATGCCCATCGAATGTATTTTTTAAGAATTACACATGTTATGACAAAGTTTCTGTTTTTTTTCTGCACTGGTATACCTTTTTCCTGTAGTACCCATGGACCTTGGAGAAAGGGCCATGGGTTACGTCAGACTTCTACCGACCAAAACCCCACTGTGTTCCGTCTTACTGCAGCGGATGGGGGTCCCGGGTACCTTAGCAGTCTGTAACTTACATATACTGCTTCATACAAAGAAAAAACTTTTGTTCATCTCTTTAGGGATGGAATACATTATGTCAGACTCGCTAACAGACCTTTTGTCGGGTGTAATCCACTTACGGATTTACCGACACTTACCGACTAAAACCTACCGATATTCCTCCGCGTTTACTTATCTTAGTGTGTAAGTTTATAATTAAATAAATATTAGTAACATATCGAACAATTGAAATCTACGAAAAAGAAATTCCAATGCAACATTGCACTTGGTTTCCTCACGCTGGTCATCTTGACCGAGTTCTGATTAAATCCATTCATATTCATAATCGATTAAATTAGTAATTATTACTGGCTTGTCGCAAACATTACTCATACATTTCTTCATACATCACAAACGCGTTTTTCACGGCCGTATCATCACGCAAGCTATGGGCAATATTTAATTCGATAAAACAGGTTTTGGACGGTCAAAAAATACCTTTTGATTGCACCTTATTGATAATGGCTGCGTTTTATTGGCTCTAAAAGCCCATAAATATGATACAACGCTTCGGTAATTGTATAATAGCAATATACTCAATAAAGCTATATTATTACTGTTAAGAAACACGAGAAAAAAATACTGCGTGTGGATAATATTTCAGAATGGCACGAACAGTTTTTATATATCTATACTAATATTATAAAGAAGTATAGTTTGTAAAGTCACATTATTGCTATATAAAAAACTACGAAAAGGATAATAAACATTATGCCCAACGAAGTAGACACGGGCCAGCTAGTATGTTATGATTTACTAATATTTTATTTCCAAGTATAGTAATAAAAATTGTCAAATACAATTGGATAACGAAAAAGCATGAAATAAAAGTACCTACCTACTTTTATTTCCTTAAATCTACGCCTAAGATATACTATTAATGAGCTAGTTACTATTTGGTATAAACTCTTAAAATACCATTACTTCACTGTAAATAATCTTTTACTAATTAAAAGAAAATATCAAGTTTTTAACCATAAATTTGTGGTGATGGTTATAATTCGAATCTTACCCTTGATAACTTCAAAGACATAGTAAGAAAGCCGCCCGTTGAAACAACCCATAAGAACGCTTAGAAGTGTGGTTCAAATTTCATTAAGTAACAAATTATATGGATACACATATTTCTAATACAATGGTTATATAATCACCCAAGATAAAATGGCTAACGAGTAACAATGCATAATTATAAAAGAACCGTATGGTTATTAAACTGATCTATGACTGATAAAATACTTATTAGGTCAGTGGGCAGTTGCTACATTTTTGCGGCATTTATAATAGTCAATCTATTGAGCCGTCTCGTGCGTGATCAGCTGATTTCGATAGAACCGCTTTGTAATGATTACGTCATAGTATCGTTGTTTAATTACAAATTATGTTAATTATAATTGACATTTAACGTTAGCTAATGTTATATATAGATAATTGAAATATCGGTTGTATTTTTATTTTATTATTTCGCTGGATTGTATCTCGTTGTAGCGTGAGATTTATCTATTTTCAAAAGTTCAGTAAGTAGTTTTAATTCTTCTAAAAAGACTAAACCTTTCTTTTAGGTTCTTGTAGGTTATTTACCTAAGTATGAACCCAACAAACAAAATAAAATATCTTATAAATATAATTCTTTTGTTTTTGACTCAGACATTTTATTAATCTATGTCAGTATAATTATAGAAAACGATAAACACCATTGCTTAAGATATAACATGTGTTATGTTGAAACAAAAGTAAGTAACACTTAATTACTAAGTAATTAAATACAACACATATTACGTAGACATTTATGACTATTACAGCGTTTATTAAAGTCATGATTAAGCTCTTTTTATCCGACTATGCAAAGTCAAAAGGAAAGAGAATCAGTTTGTCGCGACTTGCGTTATTCTTTTCGAGAACTACTATAGTGAAATTCCCTGCCAAAGTTCTTATTTCCGAAAAAGAGAATAATTTCGAAATATTAAAAAAAAGAATTAATGTTTATCTAGATTCTAGACAGACCTGCCTTTTAAACCGCATCTGTGCTTGCATGCGAGATCGCAGTTTGATGTCGGCCTAGCAAAATTGACACCTATTGTATGGGTCGGTAAAGATGATTTTTCTCCACTCCAAATAAGGCTATATTATATAGCCTATAAGCTTAGGAAAGGACTAAGGTATTAGGAAGGTACCATTCAAGGTACTATTTGCGTAATTATAGCATTAGTACAGCTATCGGGGCGCCGATATGACTTGCCTATAACGTCCGAGACGATTGGGACTAGTTCGATACAGTTTTTAAAATAAAAACTTTTTGTCTATGTTACAACAATACGATGAAGTGAGGTTCTATACAATTCTTTTTTTTTGTACATAAAAACGATAACAGGATACAGATAAAAAAAAACATCAAAACGTATCTAATGTACAAAAGGTGACCTTATTGCTACGTAGCAGTCTTTTTATTAGACAAAAATCAAAATCGAAAGCGGTATCAAAATATTTCGATAACGACGATGATAGCTTTCGGAGTAGAGATTCTGAGCTCTGACTACCTCCTTCGCGTGTTAGTAAGGAAAAAAAAAAACGCAATTATATAAAAAGATTTATTATCACAATACAATTTACATCACTTACCTTATGATAATTCTACATTGTCTTGGTACAGATTATATTTATATATAATTAAATCTACTAGCTTAATAAGAACAACTTTCATTTGCACGTTTAGTACATAATAATATATAGAACAAAACAACATTAGCCAGTAGGAAATGGCCTTTAGCTTAGAAAATGTACATTTATTTTCTTCATCTTTCATATTATATTCAGACAATTCAAAGGTAAATTTATGCTTAATTAATTTCATTGCCGAGAAAAGTTGCTTACACAGAATACGACCGAATAATGAAAGCTTATTAATTAACATTTAGATTACATTTTATAAGACATTAGAAGCAATGGAATTACACTTTCTGTCAAACAATTAATTCAGTCTTAGTATTGAAATTACTCAAAATCATGTGCATTACGAATGTCTATGAAACTATGTCTAGTCACTACTCTTCAATAACAACTACTCACTATAACCTAAATCGATATATGACGAATAAAAAATACTTCTTAGGTACTTTGTTCTCATATTTTTCCTCCCTCCAAAGTGGACCACAGATAAAAAATACTTGCAATACTCTATAATCTATAGCACAGACTTAAAACCATAAATGCGTAGAAGTTTCCACAGACTATATTACGCTAATCAATTTCCAGTTTTCGAAAGCTTCCTTCTACGGAATTCATGCCGTCTTTCAAAGAATGCGTGGAATTTCTTGAAGATATAATGCCACGGGAACTCAGTATCTCCATTTCATCTAAGTCAAGGAGGACTTGTCTCTTCTCCAGAAGAAGTTTCCTGGTATAGTCGATCATGGTTTGAACGGGGATAGCACCTCCGAAGTTGGATGGAATACACGATGCGTCCATCTCTTTGTAAATCCCCTTCACATTGGAATGCAGCTGAAATATTTATGACATTTTAACAAATTACCTATATCTAGAAAGGAAAAAAACTGTGAGATTTATGACGGCAATAATAAACATTGTATTCAATATGATTAAAGGGAATATTCAATCAGACTGGTTCTCTGCCTGTCAAGACTATTCGTGAACCCATGTAATAGTGAAGTTAAAATTTATGTGAGTCTATGAAGTAAAAATTAAAAAAAAAGAATTATTTCATGAATGTAGCGTTACTAACAACCTTCATATTTCCGACGATCAACAATCATGCAATTTTGCAAAAAATACATACCTAGAAAAACCTAATGAAAAAATATACTAATGAGAGTTCACCAAGGCTTATGAAGCAATAATATATTATATAATTTGATTCTGAAATTTACCTTTCAAAGGAAATCTAATTTTCATTTAACGCATCGGTTAAAATAGTGCTTTAAATCAAAACCATAAATTTTGAAGGTCATATTTAGTAAATTATACGTTATCCTATTTAAGTTTCAAGTAGTGTTGTTAATGATCAGTTAGTTACTTACATGGAGTCTGTTCCCGATTTTGGGAGAAACCCTTGAAGCGGCGAAATCGATAATATATTTAAGTGCAGCGGGTACATTGAACAGTTGGAAATCCTTGTGACGCATCGGGAACGATTGCTGTAAGATTGAAATATTTAATTATTTTACTTCTTCATAGACTTGAAGTTTGCTGTGAATGTGGACTGACGATGTCTACATCTGTTACCTTATCATTTAGTGTGGAGAGGGGCCTCCTTGTGGATTTAGTCGTTTTAAGTTGGATATAAACTGTTCCCTTACTAAGAAATGGGGGGACTGCAGAAATGTGCGACCATAAAAGACTACCCTAAGAAAATAAAAGCACTGGCGGGCTCAATAGAATGGTACCTGACGTAAATCGATAAGGGGGAAGAAGGGACTAAAATAAGATAATTTATCATTTCATTGCACTTTTCTGTAGCTGAGTATCATTTCAGTGGGAATGAGCAATTCAGCCTACCTACATGACTTAACTCTTTTTCCTAGTCGTTGTCAATCTTGGCTGAACGGTCGTGGTCATTATTTAGGTGTTGTTGGCAAGCTTATCATCACGACGCCACTCCTCCCTCATGGCCGACTTCCTCGTGCATTCGTGAAGGGACTGATTACCTTTCTCGAGGCCTGGTATCCTTCTCCCGAGCCACTAAACACTCAATAGCCATCTCCCCTCGACGTCACACCTGGCATAACTCAACTATTTACAAGAATGTCTACATCAACCTACCTCTCCCCATTTTATAAGTCTAGCGAAGTCCACAGGGTTCCAAGCAGTGACATGGGTTTTAGAGGAACCGCTGCCGTCTCCAACGTGCACGAAGCCCTGAACCTGGTCAATGGGGTCCTCCATCAGTGTCTCGTAGACCACCACGTGAGCTCGCACCATGTCCCAGCAGGTGAACTTGTCGGTATTGAACTTAGCTGTAAAGAAAGGTTACTTAGAGTGTCACATTAATATATGGGTTTTACAGATAGCTCTATAATATATCGCGTAGCTTAAGCACAAATAATAAACCGACCTTGATGGTCCAATGTATTGCAGAAAACATCAAAAAATTAATAAATGATTCCGCAAGACTCCGTATATAATAATATAATATCGTTTAATTTCTAGATCCAATAACATACAGGTATACCTCATTCCTTCTATTTAAAAAACGACATGAAGAAGACCTAACTCCAATATAGAATTCTTTGACATGTCCATAACTACAATAGCACATTTCATATTACGATAACTCCAAGAGTAAGAACAGACAAAATTTAAAACCATTTATAATAAAAACATTTTCCTATTTGATATTTATTTTCTTAACATTCAATGGTCATTGCACCCACGATCATTATCGCATCAGATTACGTAAGTGGTCATCATTACGAGTATAGCACTGAATCACTTCAATTCGATCCAAGAAGTGCGATCTTATAAATTCGCTAAGCCACAATGTCAATGTCTTTACCATCGCTTGCATAACACAATTTTACCATCGCAAAGCAACTTATAACTATGTCAAATGAAACAAAGAAAACACAATATTAATTCAGTTACTTATGACTTATCAAAGACACATCAAAAACACTGAAATTCAGGCTTATGTTTCAATCAAATCAAGCTGAGTCGTACTTAAATTTGATAAGCGTTTGAGAGTATATTAGAACTTAGCGTAAAATAATACGTAACTTACACATATTATAGACAATGACCCTTCGACCCTTGCTGTCACGGACCGGAGAAACGGCTATGTACCTGAAATGTGGAAACATTCGTTATACCAAATATGTATTGCATTATATAATACGAGTTCAAGGCTGGAGCTTTCGAGTTTCGAATAAACCAGTCCGATAGCTTAAAACTAAAGAATAAATTGGGCAAGCGGTTTCATAACGGATGGATTTAGTAATCATGTTACTGGGTTTGGGGATTTCGCAACGCCAGGGCCTATACCAACTTTTGTAATTAACGGGTTCTGTGTTTCCTACGCGATCTCATTTTTTTTATTTCGTGTTCTTCCGTTTACAAAATATTTACATTTCATTTTTGATGTAGTTAAGTTTAGATCATTGTTTTACTTAATCTATTGGTAATATTTATGTCTTAGGTAAAGCTCAAACAATAATAAGAAATCCTTTTTATTCTCTAACTATTAGGTATATTATAATTAAGTATACTAATTCTTTCAATGTTTTAATTCAATTATCCATCCATTTAATTAATTTGTGACTCATGCGTTAATAAAAAAACACCATAATGCATTACTATGAATAATCTGAAACAACACGAGTTTGTTATGTTTTAACTATAAAAGGGATTTTATAAATTCTTCTACAAATATAAGATCACATTCATACATATTATAAACCCAGAAAGTATCGAAAACAAACACTATCGTATTGTATACGACCAAAAATACGAAAAATAGCCATAGAATAATTAAACCTGAATTGCCTTCCATGAAAAGGAGATATTTATAGCCTATTATAACTCTAAGGTCGATCGGAAGCAGGTTTTAAAGGATAATTTAAAGCTAAGGTCTACGCCGATATTAACATAATCATAATATATAATGTCTATTTTTAGCTGACGTAAACATATAAGTATGTAAATCATATACATTTACTGATATATGTTGTTTTGACTGTTTTAGACGTAGCGTTAAAGCAAATAAAATTATAGTTAATAATTAGTGATTAACTGTTTAAAATAAATATGATTATTTAATACAAGTTATTTATATGCATAAATGCGGGTAAAAGCGCGTATTATATCCTATTACTATTATAAAGGCGAAAGTTTGTAAGTATGGATGTATGGATGTATGGATGTATGGATGTTTGTTACTCTTTCACGTAAAAACTACTGAATGGATTTGAATGAAACTTTACCACAATATAGCTTATACATCAGAATAACACATAGGCTACAATTTTTGAGGATTGTAAGGGAGGAAAGGGAGGATCACAGTTTATATGAAAGTCCACGCGAACGGAGTCGCGGGCAATAGCTAGTAATACACATAAACCTTCTATAATATCCTATAACACATGCAGAATATACACCTACCTCTTGAATTAGTCTATCTGATAAAAAACCGCATTAAAATCGGTTGCATGGTTTTTAAGATTTAATTTCACATATGGGCACACAGAAGAAAGCGACTTTTTTATGCTAATATGAACATACTCTTAATTTAAACGTACCCATCGTTCAATATTTCCTTAAGGTTAGGATCTTCACAGTCGAGGTTTCTCAAGCAATGGCTGTAAAACTTCCTCAGATTCAGGTACTTGAGTAGAGTCTGCTGGGCCATCGGTACGCTGAACTTCTTGTGACGTAAGAAGCGGAGTAGGAATATGTCATCTGCAAGAGAGGAAGTGTTGTAATCAAATCTGGGCTCATGAACATGAAACTCGAGGTACTCGTATGCTTTGATTGAAGATTGCTTGGGTGTGTCCTGAAGGCTCATGGGAAAACAGTGGTGCGTTATAATCGTGTGTATGTAGTGACATAGTATTGAAGAACATGAAGCTTAATATAAGAAGATTTTCCAAAAAAAGTAACGGTTGACAAATTATAAAGACGCAAACTTGGACAAAAGTCAAAGATGAGGAATTCTTAAAACGATGTCGAAAGCATTGTGAAAATAGAGCATTACAATTAATACAATTATATACCAACGTATAATTTAGGCGGTAATTTCGCAGCTGTATCTTACTAGAGCAAAAAAATCTATCATTAGATAGTATCATTCCATTGAATTGGCTTCGTAACTTCTTCCCATTCTGCATCTTTAAGACATATAATACTTCCACGAAAGGTTATTTGTGGTTCTCAGCTAGTGAATACCCTTACCTTGCCTGACATTTCTGATATCAGTGTTCTTCTGAATCCATTCCCGCATGATCTGCAGCGCCTGTTCTCTGGTAGCAGGCGTTTCTCTCAACTCCCCTGCAGCTATGGAAGCAGTTCGAAGAGTCCGGGCGACGATATCATCTTTATCGCAATGGTCTGTGTTCGAGCCCCAAGTTGTTCCAACAGTGAGTAGCACGCTGGCTGTCGTCATCGTGTCAGCTTCTAGAAAGATAATATGAGTTAGAATTTTCCAACGTTAGAATTTTTCAAAGACGAAATGACGTGTTCGATGAGGATGTATATTAATGTACCTAATACGCATTACACTTATGAATAGTTCCATTACCAATTAACTACCTACCAACTTTCAATACCACGATAAATGTTTACACTATGACAATAAATCTAGCCTCATTAAAATGCCCGATTTAAATTATGATGGTAAATGTTTTGTGATACCATAACAATTCAAAAGTGTTACTTTATGTAGCCTAATTGAATAAAGATACTTTTGACTTTGACTTTGAAGAGTCGGGGAGGCGCTACGTAATACTATAAAATCGTCATATGCTTGGAGTAGAATTAGTCTTTTTTACTTCAGCTTATTGATATATCACGTTGTTGATATAGTGTTGATATAGTAATTACTGTTGATTTAGTAGTACAAAAATTATTTCATTCACTTGTTAACTTGTGAAAATCCGAGATTTTGGCTATAAGGTTAGGTTATCATTGTATTTGTACCATAAGTATTTAACAAAAAAGACTTTGGAGTTGTGGCTCTTTAAATTTGTTAAGGTACCTCTTGTAGTTTATAATGATAATTTGTCACACTCACAAAAATAAAAATCGGCATTTAAAAAGATATAATAGGTATTTTGTTTACAAATTAGCGTAAATTTTTTTTAATTAATTAAAGTTTCTCATATAAAATTACCAAACGTTTTAACGAAATTCCAGTGTTATGTCATCTTTATGTTTACGTTAAGTTGTAAATATTTTATTGATTATATCATAATCGGCAATAAACCACAAAGGCGCTGGGCAAATATCTTTACGATGGACTTTGTTGGTATAGTCCCTTGTATGATGTATCTATATATAATTCAAACAAAGACGCGTTTATTACAACACTATAACTCGAGATCGGCTAGACCAATTTTCATGGTTTTTGGTTCGTTGGATTTGTCACCGCCCCACCAGCAGTACCGTAAAAATACCGAAAGCTTTATAAGGGGGTGGGGTCAAAATTTATAAGAAAGTCCACGCGGACAGAGTCACAGGCAACAACTAGTATAACTTTACCTTTGTGTCGTCGTAGTATTGGAAAAAAACAAGAAAATTTAATATAAAACTCTCAATCAACGTAACTGAAAATCAAACTGCGATTATAGACTATACTATTTAAGAATAAAAGATACTGTCAATAGAAAGCCAAATTTGTTTTATTGCTTTATTAAACTATAAATTATAAACGCTTTTAAATAATAACATCCTTCACCCAAATGGCAGAATAACCTTTAAAATACACAATAGGACTGGATTTATCAGTTATTACGCCTCGGGCGCATCTATTAACTACTATTGCAATATATATTTATTTACTAGCTGTTGCCCGCGACTTCGACCGCGTGGACTTTCATATAAACTTTGAACCCTCTCTACCCCTTATAACCCTTTTTTCCTGTTAAATAGCCTATGTTTTAACTCAGGCTCTAGAACTTCTGTGTACCAAATTTCATTACAATCGGTTCAGTGGTTTGGCCGTGA
>JADANM010005835.1:8621686-8639597 GCA_026213755.1 Eurema hecabe | reverse complement strand
TTTATATCCATTTTAGTAAATATATAGAATTTAAAAAGGTGCCAATGTTAAAAGCATCTTTTTTAGATGAAAAACTTATGGATATTATTAAAATATTTGTTACAAGGAACTTTCTAGTACCTTCTTAATGGGGCCCTAAAATATAAGACGGTATCATCTAAAATATGTTTTATTTTTCAAGGTAAGCAACTTTGTGAAAAACAAACTGGTGTTAGCTTAGTACTTTAGTAAGTACCAACATTCACGTCACGAATGCGTCATTAAAAATAAGAAAAACATGATCATAGCAGAAACAGACTACATAATGAGGATCAAAGAAAATACTGTCGTTTGAAAACGGTTTCTCTAAAATTAAAATAAATACTTAAATAATTAAGTTTTGATTTTATTATAGCATTTATATTCAGAAATCATAAATATCTAATTATAAATATTGCAATCTCATGGCAAAATTTTTAAATATTAATGTGGTCATAAGCTTGTACAAGCAGATTAAAAATATATTATATTGAATTAAAAAAAGTAACTTCAATTTCAGTTTCCTATTTTGAAATTTTTGTTAGAAACTGTTGCGGTGTAACGTTCTTTTTGAATTTAAATCTTTATTGACAACTTTATTCTTTTTTCATATCACAAGGGTCCTGAACCCTTACTTATTATTTTTACTATGTAGGTGTTTATATATTGAGAGCAATATAGGTACCTATTGTTAATAGGAGCTCATTATGACATGCTGAAAATATATAAGAAAGTAGTTTCAAATAACGATCGGCTCACGGAAACATGGAGATATTTCATAACCAAAGCATGTGAGACCGTTTGTCAACAGTTATGTGACGAGGTTCATCGCACGAATTCGGAGCTCAGCATAATATTATGTAAGCCATGTGCAATATCCAACGGTGTTTACTTTTCGTGTCAAGTTCTTGCTCTCGTTTTTAATTTGTGCGAGATTTTTACCATAAGTATTTGTAGTCTGTGATTTTGTTTTGCAAAACCATAGATAATTTTTTCTTATTCAAACGAATGAATTTATTTTTTGTATATATATTTGTATTTTGTACCTACTGGCATTTTCTATGGAACTATTTCGTAGACTTTTCAGTAACGCAATGGAAGTCATACACTTACAATCTTTTAATTGTCTGTTATAAACCGACATGCATGAACTCATCCTTTTAATATTCCCTATAAAAAATTTGTTCTACATTTAACTTTCATTCACGGTCGAAATAAGAAAATTTCCTCAATTTTTGAAGTCAGTTAAAACTCCCTCTTTCTTAAAGTAATTAAGTGTAGGTATATCACAAAAACACATCGCCTTCATAAAGACAATTATAATTTAAAGCCAAAACTACAATTAGATAAAATCAGTGAGGAAGCTCAAAAGAAATTTTGATTAAATATTTTTCGACGTTAATAACATGACGTATTTAAATTATCATTTTTAAAAAATATCTAGAAAATGTTTATCAGGTATTTACATTCATAAATCTCAGATACGTGCTAAGATTCATAGTATTCTTGTCTTAATTAAAAATTAAAAATATTATAATTATAACTATTTCCTCGTTTTTTTCTATTGTATCATATAAAAAAACAATTGAATCAGACAATTGTTATCACATTCTATGTATTTTTATCTGAAGAGGATTTTTTAAATCCTCCATGTAATTTATTATACCTTTAATTATTTGATCTATGAAAACAGTTGAACTCGTATTTATGTATGACAATTAAAATTAAAACAACGTTATGATTAAATTATCTAAAATAAATATGTATTTTAACGCAAATTGATATTTATAATCAATGTACCGTTATCGATATTTAAAGTATGTTTCTAAGAACTTTCTATACTAATATATAAAGCTGAAGAGTTTGTTTGTTTGTTTGTTTGAACGCGCTAATCTCAGGATCTACTGGTTGAAATTGAAAAATTCTTTTTTATTGAATTGATCATTTATCGAGGAAGGCTTTAGGCTACATAACATCACGCTGCGACTAATAGGAGCGAAGATATAATGGAAAATATGAAAAAAACGGGGGAAATTATTCATCTTTGAGGGCTTCCTTTGTATGCGCTGTGAAAACGGTTCAAGATACAAAAATAATATGTATGAAAGAATTGTTCCTCTTTAAATGATCTTAAAAAAAGTCCGCCACAGTATACGTCTATCTTCTAAGATTGACTAATAATTATTAACATAATAATAGAAATAGATCCGACGGGGACGAAGTCGCGAGCAACAGCTAGTAATTCATATGGAACAGTCTCGATCATTTCAAATCAATGCCATCGGAAATGTGAAGTGAATATGAAGAAATTGTTTCATGAATTAGTTCATGCCCTCAATATTAAAACGCAAGCAAAATACTTTTCTAATACATATACCTATGTATCTAAGAACTAAAAAATTTTTTTAGAGTAAGTAACAACATACGCAACTATTTTTTTATTTTCTGATTTTTTTATACGTTAATTAGAAACTCCTTGTAACCAAGGAGTATGAATAAAAAATATTTTAACATAATTAATATTTAATTGATTTACTCTGTATTTTTAATGTACCTATCACGTTAACTGTTAAAATATGAAAGTTAATTGTATGTTATTTTTTTTAATTATTTTTCGAATCCAATAACTCCTTTTGAATAAAACTATCTACTTTCTCTCTCTATTCTTTACCGACATTTGAAGACTAGGGCAAAATGCAAATTCATAAGTACCTAATTTCAGATAGTTAATTTTAATTAACACAGCCTAAATATTATATTTTGATTTTTGTTAATATTAATTACATAACTTCCAGTATTTAATAAAACCTTGACCAAAAAATAAAATAAGTCAAATCTTAAAAACAATATGCAATTTTTCGCACCATCATAAACAAATAAAAATAATTAAATAAACATACGCAAGCATAACTTAAATTCAGAATAAAAATCAAAAACAATAGAAAGCACATTTTAAAATTAGATAATTAAAATAAATTAAATCCTGGCAACTCACATTTAAAAAAATGGCGCGTTATCCTGTATTTGGCGCGAAAACCAGCTGACTCGGCCACGCACAAGCTTATAATGTTTCACCGTCAACCGCGCTCGAGTCCTCCTTCACTAGCGATATATCGCAAGCCGCACGCACACAAAAAATACAAATAATATCCAATACACCAGTTATATATATGTACTTTTTAATCACCAAAACACCTTGAACACATAAATGATTCTACTATTTCGTTAAATTCACTCGACATCGTAACACACCGATACACCATCATGAGATTTGGCAAAGCCTTTTTGTAGCTAAATAATTTGAAATTGATGAATATTTTTACAGGTATTTCATGCCTAGAAACATACTTATATTATATCTTATTATTGGTAAGTAAAACAGAGGCTGTATTACGTTTTGTGAATACACTATTTGAAGCTTAATTTTATTGCCCAAGTCGCTAGACTGGACCTACTTAGGACTATTATTAACCCTCCACGCCCGATAGGACAAGACCTATTTTTTTAAGGAGAGTGAAGTATGATAGGAAGATTGCAGTGAAATGAGGCTTTAAACTAACCAGAAGATAAACATGACTTGGCACTTGGCAGCAGTAAGGGATAACCAGCCTGGAGCTGTACGCTACGTAGTCGTACGTTATAATGAGGTTCTATCCGAATTTTATTTTTTAAATGCGAATAAAAATGATGCCACTACCGACTATAACCCATTGGTGTTCCTACACGAACCCCGAGATATTTCTCAGGGTCACTGCAGACCAATAATAAGCATTATCTAACCAATAAAATTTAATGCATTCTTTTAATATGCCGAAATTTTGAGTATAATAAATGTTGCATTTATTATTCTCAAAATGTTTAATTGTTTTTATTATATAATTTTAATTCATATATATTATTACATCATTGTATAGATTGAACTTTGAACTTAAATTAATACAATAAATGATAACTGTAAATTGTATTTATAATTCTGGCGATTTATTTATTTACCAGTTTAAATAATTTACCTACTTAAAATCATAAATTTTAATAAATTGGCATTTTATACATTGTTGAGAAAATTGTTAAAAATGCGACTTAGACATCTATGAAAAAAAAAGCTTTTTTGATACTCGCGATTTTTCTAATGGACATTTTATTGAGGGCATTTTAGAGCCACGTATTTTTTAGTTTAAGAGACATTTAACACTATTGTGCGAATTATATTGATCTTGAAAGGACATCAAATTCAAAGTGAAGGCTATTAAGATCAATAAAGATTCTGAATTTTTTATTTAATTTGTATGTTTTGATATTACATAAAGGTAGTCTCAAATACTCTTCCTGTCTCGCCCCACTGGAGGAGGCGGCCGCATCAGAAAGCGGCCGCCGGCGCCTGGCGGGCCTGCGGACGATTGTTTCGTGCGTCCTCAGCAGGTCCGCCCCCCCGAAAGGGTGCGCGACGGAACACCGGTGGGTTTTAGTCGGTAGTGGCCGATTTTAGGCGAGTCCGACATAACCGCCTCCTTCTCCCCCGAGGAGGACGCGGTATCCGTAAGAGGATTTCCCCCCGTCAAAAAAAAAAAAAAAAAGTCTCAAATACATTAGATTGCAAAGGCTCTTTCTGGAACCTAATCTTTCTGGATCCTATCTAATTTTTACAGTGGGATAACTTACGGATATCATGTCTTCCTGGTGGTAGAATGTGGTTATGTAGGAGCACTGGCACGAAATGGTGGCACTACCTGCATATATCGTACTTCTACCGACTACGCTTTTGCCCCTTCTTGCCCCATCGGGTACCCTTGCACATACTTTCCTCACAGCCTTGTTAACCAATTCTACAGATCCTCCTATAATCAGGCACATGAATATCCCTTCACTTTAAGACATATTATAGGAAATAGCATTAGCGTAGTATCTCAGAGGTGTTCCGCAACCCATGGCAAAACGTGTTGACCGAAATACGCATCAGCCCTTGTATTGCCAAAATAATTGGCCTTATTACACGCTCGCAACTCGCAATGTTATATAACTGACAAGCAATTTCAAGTTTAAGCTAATGTTGCCTTACTTTAACGAGTTAATTTTATGCAATATAATAAAAAATAAGTCCACAATTTCAACAGTTTGTTTGAGAAAGTTGTCGATAAAAGTTTTGGGCTAACCCACTTAGCTTTTGTTTACTAATCACGAGTAGGTGATGAATAAAGTGATTTTAAGAGACGTAAAGGCTCTGAGGCTGTGTAAGTAGGTACTATAATATGTTATCATACATCTAAGACCATGGCCCTTTGTTACAAACAAAGAATGTGTCGAATGACACCTGTTAAAATTGTTAAGCGTTAGTCGGCCTTTGTCTGCTTTGAAAATTACATTGTAGTTATAATATAGTAAATATATCTAATATCTATGCTATTTTATTTAGTCTTACATTTATTTTGTAGAAAAAAAATTGTCCGTCAATACTTTGTGAATGGATTCTTTTAGTATTATTTGTATGCAATTCCTTCAATTAGTTTTAAAGTACCTACTAAAATAGTACGAAAATTTCCTAGTAAAAGTATTAAGTCGTTTTCTGGGGACCACGGACATATTACCGTCTTAGCAACACACATCTTGCGGGGCCATGCAATCTGTTGGCAAATATTGGATACCTGATTTTAAAGTTATTAAACACTTACTTTCGAAAGTTTACAAAATACATTATAAATATTTTATTAATTTTTTTATGTAATACTATATTCTTTGAACGAGACGTAAGCCGCGGTTTTCGCCATTTTACTGAGGTAGTAGGAAACCTATGTATTAATTTAGCCATATTCATTTAGTTGGGAGGGTATTTGTTGCTTGAAGACGAAGAGTGACAAATATATTCATACATTTATACTTTATAGTATTAGTATAAGACGATCATTGTACCTATAGGCGTAACGTATGAATGGTATCAGAGTCTCGACCAAAATCTTAAGAGATTCTGGCTTGATGGGTAAGATGCAAAAGGCAGTACTCCTGGAATTAGTAAGATCTTTTATATCTTAAGGTTGCCTGGAGGAAATCAATTTTAGGGATGAGACCGCCCATAACATTTCTTTTGCTTTGTACAGTCAATAACATGAACTGATAATGTAATAAAGGGTAAATAAAAAATAAAATAAATAAAAACCTAACAATGAAATAAAATAAATGAGAGATTATAATATAGCATTACAACTTTTAGCCATGTCACCTTGTGGAATCAGCTTTCTCATGCGGTATTTCCTATGAATTACGATTTGGGGTGCTTCAAGAAGAGTGCGTACATCTTTTTAAAAGGTCGGCAACCCACTCCAGAGTTGTCAAGCACCGCGAGTGTTTATGGGTGGCGAATGGCGATGACCACTTTCCATCAGATGGCTCGGCTACTCGTTTGCCCCCTATGTCATAAAAAACGTCTATTTTAGCGAATCGCTTTTAAACTAAAAACAAGATTGACGCTGTTTTATCACCGAGCTGACTATCGGCGGTTCCCAATATGCAATCTCAATCCGTTTTCAGCTATCTACGGTTGAGTTTTCGATCTAAATATGAGAAAAAGCGTTTCAATATACAAACCATAGATGGGATAAGCAATCCGAAAACGCAAACTATCCGTCAGAGGGCACCGATCTAACGCTTTTTCTCATATTTAGATCGAAAACTCAACCGTAGATAGCTGAAAACGGATTGAGATTGCATATTGGGAACCGCCGTATATAAGTGAAATATTCACATAAGTTTTTTAATAAATTAATTATTAAGGTACGATGATATATACCTTTTCGTTACGGTCCACTTTTTAAATCTGGTACCTTTATGTTTCGGTGCGATTTCAAAGACGATTCACGTCAACAAGTTACCCTTATGTCAAACTCTTAGCAATGTTCCGCAGTAGATAAAGAATCAATTTAAAATGCTCTAGAAATATCGCATGTAATAGTTTATGCAATGGCAATATAATTGCGTTTTAATAATTTATACTTACGGTTTATGATGGTCTAGTTTTTATCGCAGATCTTTCAGCTATACATACATCCCAATTAGTTAATTAATAATAATTTTTATAATTTTTCAGTGTTATTAAAGTTACTTCACAATTAGATACATTCTGTTTACGAAGATAATTGTAGTTGAGACTGAATTTTAATACAAAAATAAATGATAACCGATTCAATGTTGTGCAATTATATGATTTAATAAATCTATACTAATATCTATTATGAAGAACTAAAGTTTGTGGGTTTGTTAAATTGTAAAGGCTAATCTCAGTAGATACTGAACAGATTGTAAAAATTCTTTCACCAATAGAAAGCTACATCATTGATTAGTGTCATAGGCTATATAAAAAGGATTGTTAACATTATGCCCAACGAAGTGGACACGGGTCCGGGTATGTAATACCCATACAAATTAACCGAAAAAAGTGTTCCGCGCAGCAACGGCAGCAATCATACATACAGTTCCGCGTGAATGCACCGGCTACCAACCACCTAAAGGTAAAACGTCCTAATTGGGATGCTTTTAGGGTCTTCAAAATTTTTCGCTTATAACATAACTACTTAATATAATATCACTGATGTTGTGCCATTAACTATACTCGCTATTTTAGCGCCATGAGTATTTTTTTACTCAACCATGTTCTATCTGCAATTTCTATAACAAATCTATACAACTTCTACATAGAAATTAAATTAAAGAAAAAGCTACGGATAATTATCATTCTTTATTTACCTATAAATCACATGAATTATGAATTATTACACACTTTGTAGACACAGATAAAAAAGAAATATGAATTCGCTCATAATTAATTACTGCAGTCGCATAATTAGCACCAAGGAGAGTTACCATATTGAAAAAAAAGTATTCTACACAGAAATAAATTGGCGGGAAAATTCGGACAAGCTGTCAAACTGGACGTAACTCTTAAGTAAAATTTTGAAATTGCGTGGCATTTAAAATAAATACCAAATAAGAGTTTATATTACATAACAAAATAAATATATAGCATACATTTTATTCCTGTCTTATATGAAAAGATATTTATAGATTGTACAGTATTTAAACTTTATTCATAGTGCAGGAAAAGTATTTGTATTAATACAAATATCTATTACATTAAAACAGATAATAATTAATTACAGACACAAAAAAAAAATAATAATTGAATAACGGTTCTTACAATGCTATTATATAATAGATTTGTTATACCCATACAAATCAACCGAAAGAAGTGTTCCGCACAGCAGCGGCAGCACACATACATACAAGTCAAAACGATGGAAAAGAGATAAATTATTAACCAACAAGAAAAAAACAGATAGTTTTCAAATCACCTAGCAAGGCAAGACGTCCTAATTAGGATGTTTTTGGGTCTTAAAATTTTGCGCTTATAACGTATCTATTTAATATATCATAGTTCGATGTGCTTCTAGTGCAATGATTAATGAAGATGTAGGTATAACTATGACTGTTTTACAAACAACTAATCACAATTACAGTCTCGTGCAGGAATTTTAGTGTAGAAGGCTTGGTTAATAGTAAATGTTACCTGTATTATTGATACTTAATTAAAATTTGTAAAAGAAGTTAAAGTCAAAGTATAAAACACAATGTGTCATAATAAGGAGTAGTAAATATAAAAGAATGCAGACATAAGTAAACCATATAACATTTTTGTATAAAAAAATCTTTTTAATTTTACAAAATAATTTGATCAACCATTTTGCAAAAAAAAGGAAGTAAATAAATGTAAGGCAATAAAAAAATATATTACATAACATTCCTTGTGAACATGGACTTATACTAATGTGTTCTGTATTATATTATGGCTGTAGTTATTATAAATTGTAATTATCTATGGTACATACACTGACTTTATTATAAATTTAATAGTTGACAAAATAAATGAGACATTAGGATTGAAGCTAAAAATAGGAATCAATTTCGTACTTTTATATTGTATACACTCATAATTTGAATTGTTAAAAAATAGTATATATATAATAAAAATAGTATCACAATTACTGCCAGAAAATATTTGTACAACAAATATTTTCTGGCAGTAATTGTTTGAATAAAATTATATAATATCAACCATCAATTTGACTATAACACATAAAACTCATCAACAAACCACCAAAAACCATAAACAATAATTAAATTATCTTTTAACATTACTTTTATCCTTATATCTATTGGTTGTATCTTCGCATCCTACGTTCCATTTTCTTGCGTTTCTTGTCATCCTGTTCTGTATCTTCCGGTGCCTCTTGGAAGAACCAAGGGCCTAGAATGTTCTTCCATAGTAACCAGAAAGCTCTTATCGGAATAAGTAGCAGTAGAAGCCAGAAGTAGTTTGATACAACAGCTAGGATATGAGAAATTGATGTTAGGATGACTATGTCTTTGATGTGCCTGTAAATAACATGTTCATATTAATAATTCATATTAACTTAAGTTGGATTATGATATGCACATTATTTAACAAAAGTAAAAGTACGAATTGTTAAATGTGTAAAATAAAATTATTAAATACGAACAGTACAACAACTAAAACCGCCTATTATGATCATTTGGTTTTATTCGATAAAGGGCTGAGCAAAATATTTTTACATTATTTATTATTTTATTATTTTACCGCCTGAGAGAAAGTAGTAGTAGAGTAGCCAGAGAAATTACTGGGCTAATGAGTCTTAACATCTGATGACTCAAAGCGGGGAGCGTCGGTGTAGTGCACCCCTGCCCGGAGTCGAGCTTTATAGCAAAGTTCCGGGTAGCACTGCATTGGCTATGGGCTGGCGTTACTCTTACCATCAGGAGTGCGTCCAGTTCGTCTCCCCTCTTCATATTATAAAAAAAAAAAAAAAAAACGTTTGTTGAACGAGCGAAGTAAGAGTATTTTTTTTGTAAGGGCCATGCAAGTCAGGCTAAGTGTGTGACTTTGCGCTTTTCATACAGCATCACAATTAAAATCCCTTATTTATTTGATATTCGTTCTTCAAAAAAGGGCTATGTTTAAAATCACGAGACTCATTGCAAGACCATTTTAAAGAAATTAGCATCCTAACGGTCCCGTCACACTATATATTTTTTAATAATATATTACACGAGCACGAGAATGCCAACACATACACAAAGAAAGGTGATTCTCATCAATATAATATGAGGCACAGAGATATGATTGTTATGCCTGCCTTCCGGCTTAGTAAATAAAAAAGCTCTTTCATGGGGCAGAGTATACTATTCTATAATAAGCTTCCTAAGAGCGTCAAGGATCTGATTTATTCCAAGTTTAGAAGCCTTCTTAAAAAATGTCTAATTAAAAAGGCGTACTATACATTAAATGAATATATTGAAGACAAAAACGCTTGGAATGTTATTTCAAACGCTCGTGTGACGGTGATCATGTATAAATATTATAATAGTTGAGTTTTTGTTTATATTTACAATTGTATGTTCTTATTTTAAAAAGAGCGACTATCAGAGTTTCTTGCCGGTTCCTCTCTGTAGAAACTACCTTCCGAACCGGTGGTAAATGTTTTGTAAGCGTAATTGAATAAAGATACCTTTGACTGTTTGACTTACTCTTATGTTATCTTAAGCACACACATATTCTCATCAATTATACATTAACACAATTCTTCAGATCATCGTCAAGACATACTAAGCTTTTAACTTGCTTGCATTTTGGATTAACTTGTTCCATAAATGTACAAAAAACTACCAATACTAGTCTTTTTTAAAATAACAATCGCATTATAGCATAATAAGGTTTTAAATTTAACTTACTCTCCCATGCCTCCTTCCATATTCAAGTCCAAACCTGGATCAATCAGTTGGCCTTGGTCAGTATAAGTTGGACGACTGATGTATTTCATCATTTGATAACAGGCAAAGTAAATCAGCATCACAAGGACATTCATGAACTGTGAGAAACATTGAATAATTTGATTAAATTTAAAAATATTAGTAGTGATTTTGCAATATTGCCATATTTTTGAAGTTGCAATTTTCTTATATTTCTAATTTTATGTGATCAGAAGGTTTATGTGATGGTTAGCAACCTTTGTTTATTAATGGTTTTTATACATCAACTTAAAACAAAGATCAGTTTCCAATTACTAATTTGTAACGACGTAAGTTGGTCAATTGCTCTTGGACAATTTATTATGTAACAAGTGTTGGCCGGACTGTTACTAGTACTACTTACAATTAACCAAGAAGTTAGGTCGTCGTGGTAGAGGCCAAACATTATGCAGTTGTAGAAGAGGCCAGCTGCTCCAGCCATGTTTCTATAAAAGCTAACCGTTGTCTCATTCTCAACCAGAATCTGCTTAGCACCTTTGGTAGGTGCTTTCTTTGGTGGCTGAAAATTATTTTTATTATATAAGTTATGGCCTATAACGATATATATAATGAGGAAAGTAAACATATAATTTCCAAGTTTGAAAGTAATAAATACATTAAGCAATAACTTTTTTATTAATTATTTCCTTGAGGAAAAAAGATCGTTATTTGCAAGTAATATAATTTTGTCACGTGGTATATAATAATATGCATAAACTAAAATACTTACAGGAGGCATATTTTGTTCTTATAAGATTCCCTTTAACCTGTTTACACAGTTTACAATTTATAAATTAAACCTCCTCTTATTTTGATTTTTATCTCACTTAGAAAAACCACAAAGCCTTTTTGTAATAGCTTGAAGTAAAAAAATTATAAAAATTGTTTCTTTCAGAAATGCATTAATGCAAGTTCAATATTTCACATTCACGATTCAAAAAATTTCAGATGTCAAAATCTGACCCCGTCATAAATATTTGACAGTAACTCGATCCATGTTGGCAAACGTTCAGAAATTAACAAAAACTGCTCACATTTTATTTTAAATTAGAAGTTTTGAAGAATTGTTAAATCATTATTTTATATATTATTTGATTATTATATTATTAAATTTAATTCAATGAGCTAGACCGAATCTGTTCAAAGCCAGAAGTCTAAGAAGAACAAATAAGTGATCTATGTCAATGTTAACTAAATACAGTACACTACACTACACAAGATATGTAAAATACGATGGTTAACAGAGTACACCGTTTATTATTTAATATCTAACTTTATGGTTGATTTTAGATATTAATGACTTCAACATATAATGATACATCTATGTCAAAACAGTGCATCGACTCCAAACGACCTCTTCATTCTCTATTACATTCTTGTCATTGTGACATTTTATTTACGAGTGAGAGAGCGAAGCTTTGCAATCTTGTTTCATGTATTGATTTTAAATGTATAAGTGTAATGAACAACTTGTAGCTCATTGAATTGAAAAATTAAAAGTGCCTGGACTGCATGGTACAGGAGATCGATCATACTAAAATATGAAACTTGTAAATATCGTCAAACCCTGACCCTCAAAATCAGTTTCATTATTTCCAAAGCGGTTTGCGGTGCGTATCTAAACGTTTGCGAATACTTCTGTCCTAAACATTCGGTGTATTATTTTATTTTCATTTGCTTGCTTGTGGCTCTGCATTATTACAATCTTAGGTTCTGAATCCTAACCCTTATTTACTGAGCATTTTTATTGTACTGCAAGGCGAAAGTAGCGTGCGAAAAAGGAAATCGTTTGTATGTCACTTAGACTGCACTTAAATATGAAGATTTCTAATTTGACTAATGTTAAAAATAATTTAAAGAACTGATAGAGTATGTGTAAGGCAATTAAAATGCAATTTTTTCTATGCATGTCTCATATGTCTTATAATTCTAATAATGTTACGTTAATACAAGTAAATATTACAGGAGATAATAATTCCTAAATGATAGAAGAGTTTTATGACAGTACGGATGAAGATGATGAAATGGATTACCCATATAGGGTAGACCCAGAATGTATGGTTCTGACAAGACCGGACCGGGATATGCATAATCGGTGCTGTGGAGGCAAAGCCTGGTGTATAAAAGTATGATAATTAATATTATTTTAGTATTGTAACTTAAGTTACCATAACAGAAGATGAAATACTTCTTTTTATTGCTTGCAGTCATTAATAACAGTATTGAAATTGTACTTTAGTGATTGTCAATATAGAAGAATTTCAGTACTATATTGGGCTTAGATTAGAGCTTCAGGATCTATAAGAAAATAAAAAAATTATGTAGGGCACTAGTGATGGCCATAAGAATATAATATTAGTGATAAGCATAAAAAAAAGCAATTTAGATTTGCATGCTAAATCAATTTTTTAAATGATAATCTATGATTTTTCAATATTATACTATGTTTTCTTAACCATGAAAGTTTTCAGATAAAAATATTAGTAATTGATAAAATAGTTTTCTCCTAATATAATTAAACAATTATATTATATTGACAAAGTAATTTATTTGCAGGATATATGTGGCATAATATGTGCAGTACTGACATGGCTCCTAATTCTATATGCAGAGTTTGTAGTTATGATGGTGATGCTTCTTCCCGGGGTATCTACGTATCCACTGTACAGCTATGTGAATATTATCATATTCCAGACTCTGGCTTTCCTTGCATTTGCCTCGCATTTACGGACTATGTTCACAGATCCAGTAAGTTTTAGATATAAAAACTTATTGCTATAGAATTATTACTATAAAAAATATAGCTTATTTATTATGACAAGGCAGATGTTTTTACCTCAAAAAAACAAGAAATTATCTCCACTTTTAAAATTTTAAAATTTAAATGGTATAAATTTAGGTTAAATTCCAAGTTTAAGTGTTTGGAATTTTTGATGCATTAAAGTGTAAGTAGATATAATGTTAAACATAAATCTTTTTTCTGAATATTTAATAGGTAATACACAATACTACATAATACAACTAATTATAGGTATATATAGAAAAAAATGTACCTTTAATAAGTTGCTTTTAAATATGTAATTTAACATTCAAATTAAAATACCAATTAAACCCTCCTTCTTTTCACTATCAGACAATCAGGAAAACAATAATAATTAATACTGCAAACAAAATTCAGTCCCAAATTCTTCATATACAGTGTCAAATTACTACGATCATAACATGACTACGAAGAAATTTGATATGTATAGTAATCAATTTTGCCCATATACAACCACCCATCATGCTTTTTATACCTTGTTTCTATTTATCCATTTGATCGTAGCTGGAACATTGAAGGGCCAGCAGATTTTGTTCTATGTTTGATATCAAGTAACACATTATGTAATTTAAAACTGATCATCATTAGAATATAATTAAAAAATATTTTTCCAGCAGACTTAAATGCTCTTTATAACGTTAACATATATATGAAATAACATGAATAAACTTAAACACTTAATGCTATAGAATTATTACTAATAAGATGAATTACATATAATTAGACATAATTGTGATTCAATTATTTTCTCCTTCTGGTAACTTGTTCTAAATAAACTAATTTTATTTTTAAATTACAATCACTATGTTATAGGTAGTTTGATCAATTGACTGATTTATTAAAATGAAAATAAAATATTAGGTACGTTTGACTTATCAAATGTTTTGTCACAAGAAGACTAAATAATCTTATCATAAGTATTTTTTTACGTACAAGGAACAGACTGCAATGTTCTTCTGCAATGACTTGCAATTTTAAATGCATCTCATTTGCTGAGTAGACAGAATGTATGGATATTTTTTATTTCTGCGGTCTGGGTGTTGTGTATGTATGTATATACTAAAGAAAAGTATATGTAATTTATTCTGTTATCTAGTTGCCATAACACAAGTTTCTGCTTAGCTTGGAACTAGAAAGCAATGTGTATAAATGTCCTGAAAATATTATTATTATTATAAATTAAAGAATCTATTAAAATAAAGATTTCAATAGACCACTTATACTTAAATCATTTGGAAAATTATATAATTACAAATTTAAAAAAAGGTGTTATGCCATTAATGGAAGATGTAGTATGTAAATACGTGCGTTCAGGAATAATCCGATTTCGAAAAATAATTTTTTTTACCCTTTCCATAAGGAATGGGTATAAACCCATGTGATGCCGGAGCAGGAATTTTGAAAAAAAAAGTTAGCTTTATCATTGCTAGATATTAACCATTTTCATTTGTGTTTCAGTTACACTAAATAAAATGTTGAAACATTTTCATAAAACATTTTGAAAACATTAAAATACATCAGAATATAAACAACTGTTTTGAGCTCTCTAAAAAGCTTATTTGAACATATCTTTAAAGTAAACTCATCTTACAGCAAGATCAAAGCTCTATGTCGAGTCTGTAAATATTTAATAACATGCCAAAGGAATTTTAATTACTATGTTCTTTGAAAGTTTTTTATTATTTTTTTTATTCTGTGTTATATATTTCTAAACAGCCAAGTTAAAATTCTCATCATAGTTTATTGATATAAAATAAAATTAGGTGTTTAAAAATAAAATTCCCTCAACAAGAATCATCACATCTTTGTGTCCTTTGTGTAAGTAAAAAATTTCAAATACATAATATGAAACATAGAAAAAGGGGATTATATTTTGCGTCTAACGAAATCTTTTCAAAGAATACATTAGATATTGTACATCTTTACCTTGGATAGAAAATATTGTGTAAATATTCTTCTTCAGTACAATGTATTTGCGCTTTTGTATCTCTTATCCTTTGTTGAGCTAAAATAGATGCCTTTGTATGCACTATTTCCTGTAATGCATAAATAAAAGAATCAGTATCTATATCAAAATATGTATATTGTGTTTGTACAATTTTATTGCATTGTCAATACATCTAAACTTTGTGTACAATTATATACTTTTCCAACAAAGTCTGAATTTATTTAGCCAGTTTAAATGGCATTGTAGATTATAAAAAATGGTCCAATGCTTATCATTAACATATTTAGTATGGAATTTATCTATATATTAAAAGGAGAAACTGACTGACTGACAACGGGCTGACTGTCATATCAACGCACAGCCTAAAAGGCTAAACGTAGGCACTTGAAATTTGAAATGGACGTAGATTAGGTTCCGTAGAGGTGCTAAGAAAGGAATTCCCGAAATTCCCACGGGAAAGGGAATTAGCATTAAAATCCTATTGTATGAAAAGCGAAACCGCTTGTGTGAGACGGTTGAAATTGGGCATGCAGGTACCTTAGTAAACTTAAAACTTTTTGTAGGTGGTAGAGCCACGCCTTAGGGCTAAATTGGGCCGGCTCGCCCGGGGTGGAACCACCCTCCCACAGAAGATCGGCGTCAAATAATGACATTTAGTAATAGGTGTCATTGTGTTTCGTCCGATGAGTGGGAGTGCCGGAGGCCCGCATCCTATCCCCTTCCAAACCTTACCCTTTTCACATTCATCCTATCCCTTATTCCCTAACCCCCGCCCCCTCCCCTCTTAAAAAACAAAAAAAAAAAACGACTATGACAGCGGTGTTAAATAGATTATTACTACCCCAGGAGGGTACCGGCGCTTCGTGTGTCGGAGAATCCCTCCCTGAACCGCGAAGTTTAGGCTGCCCCATGTATTCTGGGGGGGGCGAAGCCCCGCTCAAAGTCGTTCAAGGCATTAGAAAAAGGCTGTCCTCGTCAGCCCCGACCACTCTAGTAGTAGAATTTACAAATATTAGGGGGCTTCATTCCAACCTAAACGCCGTTCACCAACACCTAGAAACGGCTAGGCCGGCCTTGTTCTTTTTGACTGAAACGCAGATATCTAAACCGTCCGACATCTCATACCTACGATATCCTGGCTACCACCTTGAGCATCACTTCCTGTCTCGCGCTGGGGTATGCGTCTATGTCAGGGAAGATATCTGCTTTCGTCGCCTGGACGTTCTTGAAGGTCAGGACCTATCCACTATGTGGATACGTGTAGATTGCGATGACCATCCCCGCGTCTATGCGTGTCTCTATAGGTCCCATAGCGGTAACACCGAAACTGACCGACTCGTTGAGCACATACAGTTGGCTACAGATTCCGTACTCGAACAGATTCCCTCCACTGAAATCGTCATTCTTGGCGATTTTAACGCTCATCACGCCGAATGGCTTGGATCACGTACAACCGATCACGCAGGGAGGTCTGTTCACGATTTCGCTCTTGCCTATGGTTTCACACAGTTAGTTTCCTCGCCTACGAGGGTTCCTGACGTGGAAGACCATCAACCTTCACTGTTGGACCTTCTGCTGACCTCCCATCCGGATGGCTACGAGGTAAATGTCGATGCTCCCATCGGCTCTTCCGATCATTGCCTAGTCCGGAGTTCAGTGCCGGTAACACTCACCCAAAAGCCGCGCTATGCTGGCAGCCGTCGTGTGTGGCACTACAGGTCAGCAGATTGGGACGGGATGCGGTCTTTCTTTGCATCCTACCCATGGAACGGAGTTTGTTTCGCGATGGATGACCTTGATGCTTGCGCTGACTCTGTCGCCGACGTCGTGCTTCAGGGCATGGAATTATTTATCCCTAGCTCTGTGGTACCTATCGGAGGCAAGTCCCAGCCCTGGTTTGATCAGTCCTGCAGACTGGCGTCACGCCGAAAGCAAGATTGTTATCGAACCTGGGCCAGCGCGGTTGCATCTAAGAGTCCAAACACAAGTATCCTTAAGAAAGAATACAACTCCGCCTCCAGGTCCTTCAAAAGAGTAATTGCTAAGGCGAAATCTGAGTACATTGCTAGGCTTGGCGAAAAACTTGCCCGTCTTCCTTCCGGAACTCGTGCTTTTTGGGCGCTCGCTAAGTCAGTGCAGGGGAACTTCTGTAAGCCTTCTCTACCATCCTTGCGCATGGAGAATGACTCGTTGGCCCACACGGCAAAGGAGAAAGCCGACCTTCTTGGCTCTTTTTTTGCCGCGAACTCGACTTTGGATGATGAGGACAACATACC
>JADANM010005835.1:8606570-8620655 GCA_026213755.1 Eurema hecabe | reverse complement strand
TCTATAGGTCCCATAGCGGTAACACCGAAACTGACCGACTCGTTGAGCACATACAGTTGGCTACAGATTCCGTACTCGAACAGATTCCCTCCACTGAAATCGTCATTCTTGGCGATTTTAACGCTCATCACGCCGAATGGCTTGGATCACGTACAACCGATCACGCAGGGAGGTCTGTTCACGATTTCGCTCTTGCCTATGGTTTCACACAGTTAGTTTCCTCGCCTACGAGGGTTCCTGACGTGGAAGACCATCAACCTTCACTGTTGGACCTTCTGCTGACCTCCCATCCGGATGGCTACGAGGTAAATGTCGATGCTCCCATCGGCTCTTCCGATCATTGCCTAGTCCGGAGTTCAGTGCCGGTAACACTCACCCAAAAGCCGCGCTATGCTGGCAGCCGTCGTGTGTGGCACTACAGGTCAGCAGATTGGGACGGGATGCGGTCTTTCTTTGCATCCTACCCATGGAACGGAGTTTGTTTCGCGATGGATGACCTTGATGCTTGCGCTGACTCTGTCGCCGACGTCGTGCTTCAGGGCATGGAATTATTTATCCCTAGCTCTGTGGTACCTATCGGAGGCAAGTCCCAGCCCTGGTTTGATCAGTCCTGCAGACTGGCGTCACGCCGAAAGCAAGATTGTTATCGAACCTGGGCCAGCGCGGTTGCATCTAAGAGTCCAAACACAAGTATCCTTAAGAAAGAATACAACTCCGCCTCCAGGTCCTTCAAAAGAGTAATTGCTAAGGCGAAATCTGAGTACATTGCTAGGCTTGGCGAAAAACTTGCCCGTCTTCCTTCCGGAACTCGTGCTTTTTGGGCGCTCGCTAAGTCAGTGCAGGGGAACTTCTGTAAGCCTTCTCTACCATCCTTGCGCATGGAGAATGACTCGTTGGCCCACACGGCAAAGGAGAAAGCCGACCTTCTTGGCTCTTTTTTTGCCGCGAACTCGACTTTGGATGATGAGGACAACATACCGCCTACCATCTCGCGGTTTGAGAGCTCTATGCCCGAAATCAGCTTTACCCAGCGCACTGTACGTAAAGCTTTGTTCTCCTTAGACATTCATAAGGCCAGTGGCCCCGACGGTATTCCTCCTCTTGTGCTGAGGACATGTGCTCCGGAGTTGGCACCGGTTCTTACGCGACTTTTCCGGCTCTCCTACTTCACAGGCATTGTCCCGAAATCTTGGAAGACAGCTCTTGTCCACCCGATCCCAAAAAAAGGTGACCGCTCAGATCCGTCCAATTATAGACCTATTGCCATCACCTCCTTGCTCTCTAAAGTAATGGAGTCCGTTATCAACCGCCAGCTCCTTAAGTACCTAGAGGATTACCAGCTGATAAGTGACCGCCAATATGGCTTTCGTCACGGTCGATCGGCTGGTGATCTTTTAGTTTACTTAACACATAAATGGGCGGCGGCTGTTGAGAGTAAGGGTGAGGCTCTAGCCGTAAGCTTGGACATAGCGAAAGCCTTCGATCGAGTTTGGCACAAAGCGCTTCTTTCGAAGCTTCCTTCCTACGGGCTTCCCGCGAAATTGTGCCAGTGGGTAACCAGTTTTCTTGCGGAGCGATGCATTAAGGTCGTTGTCGACGGATTTTGCTCTGATTCCAAGCCCGTGAATGCTGGTGTCCCACAAGGCTGCGTCTTGTCTCCCACTCTGTTTCTTCTGCATATCAATGACATCCTGCAATTTGGCAGTATACATTGCTATGCAGATGACAGTACTGGTGATGCATCATATACCGGCCGACGCACTCTTTCCCGGGATCACGTCACTGAGAGTCGGAACGAACTTGTGTCTCAAATCGAGCTCTTGCTTGACAAAGTCTCGACTTGGGGTCGGACTAATTTAGTCGAATTTAACCCCAAGAAGACACAGGTCTGCGCGTTTACTGCTAAGAAAACACCCTTCGTCGTATCCCCTCGGTTTGAGAATTCTCCCCTTGATACCACAGCCAGTCTCAGTATTTTGGGCGTCAATATCTCGAGTGATGTTCAGTTTCGTGGTCATTTGGAAGGTAAAGCCAAGCTGGCCTCTCAAAAGCTCGGCGTACTCCAGAGAGCGAAGCAGTATTTCTCGTCCAAACATCGCCTCATGCTTTACAAAGCGCAAGTGAGGCCACACATGGAATACTGCTCCCATCTCTGGGCCGGAGCCCCTCAGTACCAGCTCCTTCCATTTGACCGCCTTCAACATCGAGCATCTCGGATGATTGACAGTACCGACCTTACTGATCGGCTTGACTCTCTGGCACTGCGAAGAGACGTTGCGTCCCTCAGCGTGTTCTACCGCATCTATCATGGGGAGTGCTCAGAGGAGTTGTTCGGTCTGATACCTGCCGCTGACTTCCATCACCGCACTGCACGCCACAGGTTACTATACCACCCTCACCACCTTGACAGCTGGCAGTCAAGCACAGTGCGTTTTCGCAGAAACTTTTTGCCACGTACGACCATCCTATGGAATCAGCTTCCTCATGCAGTGTTCCCGAACAAATACGACTTGGGGACCTTCAAAAAAAGAGCGTACCTATCCTTAAGAGGCCGGCAACACACTCGTGACAACGCGAGTGCTCATGGGCGGCGCTGATCACTTAACATCAGGTGACGCGCTTGCTCGTTTGCCCCCTATTATATAAAAAAAAAAAAAAAAAAAAAAAAAAAACTTAGTTGCTACAGGATATTGCAAAATTCCTACGGGAACGGGAGTTAGCGGGAAAAACATTTGCATGATAGGTAGAATGGGAACAGCGTGAACGAAGTCCCGATGGGTCATCTAGTTTTATATAAACTTACTTCTCTGCTTATAAACCATTCTCATACTTGGAGAAATATTCTTAAAAAATATTACTGAAATTGATCAACTGTTATTTACGTATGCTCTTAGCAATGCATTTGACATTTGATATATATGGTACATAATTATATTGACAATATTTATAGCAATTTTAATTACTTTGACCAAACATACAAATTATTAAATCTTTACAGGGTGCAGTACCAAAAGGCAATGCAACTAAAGAGATGATAAAACAAATGAGCTTCCGCGAAGGCCAGGTGATTTTCAAGTGCACCAAATGCTGCAGCATCAAGCCCGAGAGAGCTCATCATTGTTCCGTCTGTCAGCGGTGCATAAGGAAGATGGACCATCATTGCCCATGGGTTAATAACTGTGTGGGAGAAAATAATCAGAAGTACTTTGTGCTGTTTACTGTAAGTATAGCGTGGATATTAAATTTATATTAATTAAATACTTGTCAAGGGACATCCAGATGGAAAGAAGTTCCTATCAATTAATTAGTGAAGTAATTGTTAAGACATTGTATTTCTTTTAGTTATAATTTTTTTTTAATTGTTCACAAATACCTATAATGTAATAAAAAACTCATCAGTAGGCTAACATATATTTGGGTTTCATTTAAATAACAGTCATTATTTTTATTATTTCGAACGTAGTACCTTATCTGTAAAATTAAGCTCAAAAGTTGTAAAGACACTTTTCACCATGCGGTGTACGCGTGTTTCTCTGTCTCTCTCTCTCTCTCATAGAATTTCATGTTGTGGCCGCCTATAAATGTGGCTACCTTTACTTAAAAGTGTAAATTTAATATTTTATATTATTAGTGTATAATGTAAACTTAATGTACGTCATGTTGGCGTTGCTTTGTGTAAAAAAAAATAAAATAGAAGCCAGTTAAGCCAGTTATTTTCGTTTCGTCCTTCTATTTCTATTTCTACCTATTTGTAATCTATATTTTTAGTATTGTTCTCAAATAAGTGACTTAATATGTCTTTTTTGTGAATAAAACTTATTTTCGTTTCGTCCTTCTATTTCTATTTCTACCTATTTGTAATCTATATTTTTAGTATTGTTCTCAAATAAGTGACTTAATATGTCTTTTTTGTGAATAAAACTTCTTTAAACCGAAACCGATTTCGCATTGTATAGTATGGTGTTAAGTTAAGCATGGAGGTTAAGAAAAACTCTCTTTCCAGTTCTACATAGCGGCTATATCGATTCACTCTCTCACACTCTCCGTGTACCAGTTCGTGACGTGCATCCGTCACGAGTGGAGAGATTGCAGCACATACTCTCCGCCGGCTACTGTTGTGCTACTGTTGTTTCTCATAGCCGAAGCACTGTTGTTCGCGATATTCACCGCTGTGATGCTTGGGACTCAGCTGCACGCTATATGGAATGATGAGACGGTATGTATGACTAATGGAATCGTAAAAAGAAGTAGTTCTTTGAGATTATTAGTCCAGTCAAATAAGACTTTGAAGGTTACAATAATTCCCATAGAGCTAAAAGTTGGTAGGAATGTTGAATGAGAAATGTTGCACAAGGGGTCATTGATGGCGACTTTTCACAATTTGTTTATAATAATATTCAGAACATTCATACCAATTTTTAGATCTATGGGAATTTTTGTAACCTTACTTCTATTTTGAGGACTAATTTGACTGGACTATATGTTCTATTTCTACTTTGTCTGAAGCCCTCAGAGCTTGCCCTAAAAACTTTTGTAAATCTTCTACCAGGAATTAATCTTTACAATTCAAAGTCAATTATATATTACTAGCTGTTGCCCGCGACTCCGTCCGCGTTTACTTTCATAAAAAAATGATTCCCCTGGAAACTGGATAAAAAGTATCCCATGTCCTTCTCCTGGTTCTAAACAACATCCCCACCAATTTTCAGCCAAATCAGTTGAGCCGTTATCGAGTTATAAATGGTGTAACTACCACGACTTTCTTTTAAATATATAGATATAATTCAATTAGGCTATGTATAGTCATTTGAATCGTCATGTTAGTACAAAACTCAAGAGCGCAGCTTTTGGCCTGAATGTGGACATCTTGATTTTGGTTTACTGGTCTCTTAATAAAATGCCACATATAATGCAGACATACACTCGTGTACCACTCACACATGTTAATCTTAACGAAGCTTGTATAAAATTTTACTGATATATGTGAAAATAATTTTAAAATGTGGAGTACATTTAATTTCTCAGGGCATCGAACAACTGAAGAAGGAGCAAGCCCGTTGGATCCGCAAGTCCAGGTGGAAGAGCATACAATCGGTGTTCGGAAGGTTTTCCATCCTCTGGTTCTCACCGTTCACGCAGCCATCTTCCAAAACGAAGCTAGAAAGCTACTTGTATAGCGTGTAAGAATCCAAACGGTCACGGGAAGGTATGCTTTTAGTGTTTCTCTTAAGCACCACGTGGTTAAATGATTTTTAATTCGAGCACTGAACCGCCATTTTGATTTTTTTGAAAATCGAATCGCGCAGTTCGCTTTTGGCGGTTAACTTATAGAGTGGCATATGCTACGCTTTGTATAGTCAAATTTTCTTATAGTGATGTGTAAGTTTTTAATCTTATTTTTGCGATATTTTTTTTTAACCGGTAAAAATTGCCATGTATGAAAAAATATACATAAGTAATTTTGTATATGGCATTTTTAATACAGACTATAATAGTTTTAATGACATTTGTTGGCAACCGTTTATAGAGGATTTTAATGACGTCATCAAAGTTAAACTTTTTTTAAATATTAATATGCAGCCTTTTCTCCCGTGATCACAACTGAAGTACAAGATTTATCAAAAATATTGATTTAATACTTTTCTGTAGAGGGAACGATATTTTTGTAAAGAGGGTAGAAGCAAATTAATTCGATTAGTGGTAAGTTACCGTCGCTTACTAAATTAGATGCTTAAATCATCATTAATGATTAATTTAAAAAAATCGTTTAAAAAAAAAACATCGATTATTCCATGAAATCATAATCTTATCAAAACAATAATATCTTAAATGTTACGTTATAGTATTTATTTATTTCTAACTTGACTGATGTCGTAGATGTAGGTGTAGGTTAGTAAGTAAAAGCTGGGTTATAGTTGTCTCAGTCTAAAACAATAATATGAGGCGGGTTAGAGAGAGATGGCACGATGTGTCATGAGGTCTCGTTAATTAATTCTGTTTATCGTACTGATTTGCTTATTGTTAATTATATTTATTCAAGATTTTTCCTCTAAAGAGTATGACTAAAATTAACTTATATGAAACGAAACCAATATTTTGATGAGTCAAAAAATGTATTATCGCTCTAGCTTGATAAATGTCTATTTTAAGCCATCGCGTTTATAGAATTTTCTAGAAATTTGTTATAGAGCTGACTTTGCCCGTTAGTAGATTTTTTCATTTTAGATTTTAATATAGCCCTTAAACAAAAAATGCAGCTTAATTATAAAAATGCGGCTTAGTAAATTCAGAGTTAACGGACTACAACATTACAAACTCACAAACATTACCTCTTTAGAAAAATAGGATCTATAGATGGCAGGCCATCTACACACCTACTTTGAAGGTAGAGTTTATTTTTTAATTTTGAGGTAATAAGCTGAGGAATGATAAAAATGATAGAAAAATGACATAATAATTTCAATTTGTGTCTATTGTTTGAATCAAAAATTTCCTTACGGGATTCAAATTTCACGGTGACCTTATTTTCCTATTTGTAATTCGTATTATAAATGTGAAAGTAACTCTGTCTGTCTGTCTTTCCATCGCAAAACTACTGAATCGATTAGAACCAAATTAGGCTACTTTTTTTTAAATCAAGCCCCAAAAGGTTGCGCGAAGGGTTGAAACTTTTTATAATTTTACGCTTTCATGGCCAAACCGCTGAACCGATTGTAATGAAATTTGGTACACGGATGGTCTAGAGCCTGAGATAACATAGGCTACTTTTTAACTGGAAAAAAGGGTTATAATGGAAGGAAGGTCAAAGTTTATATGAAAGTCCACGCGATCGGAGTCGCGGGCAACAGCTAGTTTATTATAAACTAAAGAAGTCACGTATAAATATGATTTAGTAAGTCGTAAAATATCTTTATCATTTTTCCATATAACATTTATTAAAGTGTTTCTAGAAAATTCTGTTATCTATTATCTAATAGAGCGAAGGTTAATAGCGATTCTATAGATGTGTGTGTCACTGAGACTTGGGTACATGTGTGTGTGTGTGACATCAAATGGTTTCTGTAATTAATAATTTAATTATAGTTAGAACAAAATAAGATCTCATATCTGAAGGCAATATTTTACAAATATTAAGGTCCCTGCAACGAATGTTATAAAAAAAAAAATTCGGACAAAAAATATTGGTGTAGTTAACTTGGAGATGATGCATGAGTAATTTGACGATTGCGATGGAAACTAAAATAATTTTGTCCTTCGAATAGATAAATGAAGAATAATAAGAAACGTATTTTTTTAGTTTTTTTCCAATTCAAAAACTTAGGAGATGCATTGATTTAAAAAGTAGAATGACGTCACTGTTATGCACGTTTCCTACTAAGGTGTGACGTTATTAGCCACGTCGTAACTATATCGCGCTATATCTAAGTAGAATTTTACTATTTCGATAATGCAAAAAATACGGGTATTTTATTTTTTCAATATCTAAGAGACGGACTAATTATTTTTTATTTTCAAACCGTGTCGTCATGTATATTTTCACCTTCTTCAGTCCAGTAGATCGTTCATGCAAAAAAATACATTTACTTTTTTTTCGATGCTTACATGAGTTTTATGTTGGTATGTATGTTTGTTTACAAATGGAATTGATGGGCGTGAATTGATAAATTCTTCTTCAACAAGCATCAGTACCTCTATTTTATTAATTCTTAACGCCTGTGATATAATTCTAAATTACATTTTATTAAACATTGCTTAAATACTTTTGGCTAGAACGAAACGAATCAGGAATGATGGATACAGATGGATATTTTGTCGTATTTTTTATACGCTATAAGTATGATATTGAATATTTTCTATTTCTCAACGACCGAGCGTTTCACCAAAATTGTACCGCAAATTGTTAAAAGTAAACTAAATATTTGTTTATAACGATGGGTGTTGGATTACATTAAAATATCAAGAATAAAATCAAGATCTTCCATTTGTAGTTGAAGTGAAAAATGCAATGGAAAAATGCGTATAGTGTAGTGTTATTTGAAAAAAAAAGATAACTGTCATACAAAAAAAGTGACTGAAAAACTAAAAAAAAGTTTATATAACAAAGTAAGGATGTTTACTTCTTGCATGAGCCCGACTTTTCCATATAAGCAAAAGCAGAATGTTTTTCAGATATCACTACACTCATCAAAGGATAATTCTGGATAGTAAATAAATTTATAGGAAGGTTAACTTTCTTATTAAACTTTATTTGTTCGTAGATTATTAGTTATGGTTTGCGTTTTATTTTAAGGGGCTATGTTTTAATAGTATTATACTATTAATTTAGATAATAAGATATAAAAAACGTATATGCGTTTATCATATGCATTCACCATATTTCCAGAATATTCTATAAGTAATCCAACTTTGGACCTTCATAATATTCTCCTCTTCAAATGTTGCCATATCAAACCCTAATTGATTCTAGCATTTTGGTTATGGTATTTCATAAAATATTTTTTTTTATGTTTAATGTTTTACTTTTTAGTTCACATTGAATTTGATGTTATTACACGGCCAAGCTAATAAGATGAATGACCAACGCAAAAAGTGTCTTTACACTTTTCGCGTTGGTCATGAAATTGTAAGTGTGCCTTTATGGTAGTGGAAGCCATCTTTAGAATGGATTTTACACCGCTTCAGACCTCATATTCCTTTTTATATAGCGTTCGACGATCGTCTAGTTGGCTTAGTTATCTAGCAATCTATGTGCGTTTCCTTTGGACACGCACAACGTAACAGCCCTAGCCACGGATCTTGGCTAGAAAAGAAAGAGCAATAAAACCTAGCTTAAGGCATACGGAACGTTAATTATGGGTTCATATACAATATGCTTTATACAGACAGTTTTATAAGTCAATAATAAATGTAGGATTTAACAATTATATATTTGAATATACGTGCGTGTTACTGACGCTCTTCCTAATTGATTTGAGAAACATTCACGGTGTTTCTCAACAGAATATAGTAATAAAACCTAAATATGAAGCCTTTTTTAATTCCTTGTAGTTACAAGAAATTAACACAACAACGTAATATGTACTACATTTTCTCGTGACCCCTGTTGTCATCTACGAATAAAGTAAGACATTGTAGTACTCGTTAAAAGATTCTATTTTATCGAAATGGTTAACGTTCTAGAAGATAGTCTAAGGATGTTAATCTTAAATCGTATTAAGGCCATCACGATTTTTTTACCAAACAACAAAATATTGTCAATGTTGACATACACGAGCGTTCGCATTACAATGAGACCCAAAAGTCAAGACGATTAATTAGAGCCTCGTTACGAATCGATCCTAATTCGCCCAAATCTCGAGTTCATGTTGACATCGCGTTTGACATTCGTCCAATTGGGTTGGACGATGATTCGTTCAAGTTTGGCGGCGTCTACGTTATCAGAGCCATCGCAAACTACTCTATCATGGAAACAACACTGATAGCGAAACCAATAACATGTTTAATTTTATTATTGGTATTTAAACCTCGACACCAAGCAATAAAATATATATTTTGACGAATGATGCTACCGGCGTTGCCACCATCATAGTAGCAACTGAAGAAATATGGCACTTATTGTTTTGACCCTGTAACTTGCGAGGAGTAACACCAAAAAATGTCACGATTCGTTATAATATTGAAACTATTTGACTAAGCAATAACAAATGCGATCTTACCACTGGGACTGGTGTATTCATAGTTTGTATGAAACCAGTTAACATGTATTGTGCTTGTAATGAAAGCATTTAGGTATAAACCCCACTGTCGGTGACTGACGCACACAGCTAACAATTTCTATATTTGTTCTGTGGTGTTTATATCTGAAACCGAGTCTTGAAAGGAGCAATAATAATAATATAAAATAATACTTTTTAATCTAACCTCTGATGTGAACTGAATACACGGACTAAGGATAAAAATAGGCCACGTTACATTGGATCATATTAAAATAGTTGAAATTCCTTATACTGTGTAGTAATACGTCTTTTAATCACTCCAGTATCTTGGGACTCGATTGACCGTATCAGAGAAGACTCGACGGTTCGTTAAAGGGAACAAAACCCTTTAAGTACCATCCAGTGGGGTTTTAACCAAGCCCAATATTAGAGACCGATATCAAACGCTTAGCTACATCGCCCAACGGCTTAGCATGTTGCCTTACTCACCAAGCTGCCTATTGCGTGTTACTTCAATACAATTATCGACATAATTTTCCGATGTAAAGATTTTAAGAGTTATATGTAATGCCATGTTGATGTTCAATGCATGTACACGGGACTGCGCCTGACCACCGACGAAGCCATCTGTTAAAATAACTTGAGGTGTACTTAAGTTTAATTTACAATTGTATAGGATGAATGTCGGTTGGTTCGTGGGTGATTTGGTCGTTGGTCCCGCTGTATTGAGCCTTGTTGATGCTGCTTATTTGACGATTCTAAATATACGAGCCTGTTATATAGGAGTATGTTTCGTTTTTAATATGTTAACCAATACTAGGCCTACGAGTGTTGCATACCTTCATACAATAGAATATATCTATAAATAATAGACCAATATGATACCGTAGTAGCTTATAACATAAGTTGTACATTTTTTAAATTATTAATATATTTTTTAGTATACTAAGGCCACAGAATTTTAATGTCGAGTTTTAGTTACTAAGATATATTATCACAAATATTATATAGGAATTAGAAAATTAGAAAATATTATACGATTGACCAACAATATCTGACTTCTCGTCTTGTTTGTGTAATATATTTAATTATATATGTTTATCACGAGTATATAGTAATTTGTAAGATATGATGTTAGTATAATATTATAGTATGTATTAATAGATTTTTCTTTTTGTAAAATTGACATAAGGTGACTTAGAAAACGAAAAACGGAAAAATATGTGATAATATATTACTTTGTATAATTTTCGATAAAACCAAGATTATATTTTCTTGAAATTTTAAAGTTTTGCTATTAAAAAAAACGAACATAATCGTACCACTATATGTAAAACAAAGTGACATTAAAGCAATACTTACATTGTCATCCAATTTACATGTGTATAGGTCGCGTCACGAATGTTTAGCGGTGGACGAGAATAGCTGCGCATCGGTAGAATCGCGCTCGTTATTGACGTATTAGTGCGAGAAAGACAACATGACTGGGGAACCAATCAACGCTCGCGCACCCGACGAACACGCGCCCTCCCCTCGATACCTTATTTTTGACTTCTGCGCAGGTTTCGTTCAGCGCTAAAGATTCGTAACGCGACCTATACGTTAATTTTTGAGAGTACACAGAAATGAGTCAAATTTGGCTTTCAACATTCGACCCGTACATACCTAAATTTAACGATATATCCATAGAATAATAACACATAGAACCGCAGCATGAGCGCGCAAAGTGAAGCCATTTCAACCTAGACAATTTTGCCTAACTACATAGATTAATTATCGGTGGGCTTGTGTGCGTATCATCGAGTATAAGAACGTGCTTTTAACACTTACATATATCCAGTTTTGGCATCACTTACGGCGGACCGACTATTAAAGGACTATCAGTCTGCGTTATACGTCTATGGGTATATGTAACATTGTATAGCAATGAACTAATGTTCGTCCCACAACGGTGAAGATTGAAACTTCTTAAGTTAATTTTTTGATATATCTTAAGTTAATAAAGTTCACCTGTATTTGTTTATCTATAATGCAGTGTAAGAACTGTATTATAGTGAATAGAAAAATATTCATTCCAATTGCATTGACGGCAAGTGATAACGACTAGAAGAAAATATTTAGTATTTTTGATCAGGACATCGTATTTTGTCTTCTTCTTACGTAGAACAGCGTAGGCTTATTCAAATAATATGCTTAATGTTGACTTCAGTATAAATTACACGACGATAATTTTTTTGACGGATAATTTTTCTATTTTAAACAAAGGTCGTTTGGTTCGGATTTTTTTAATTAGATTATTTTAAAGAAACTAATATATTCTCTGTTTTAAATACCTAATAAGGGTTTTATGACGTTTCAGAAATAAACTATTTTCTATTCTTGAAAAGCGTACGTAAGTCGTATGTAATAATAGAATAGAAAATTATTAAATTCAGAGGAGAATGTTGTTTAAAATATTATCCGTCAAAAAAATTAAACATTAATAACATTGAGTGTTTTTGAGAGTCAGTTAAATTGTTAGAGTATACATAAGCTGACTACGCCTACTTGACGTTCATAGGTAGGTACATCTGGTCTAATTGTTTATGCATATTTCTTGTAAGAGATAGTTCCAAGATTATATCTATCGTGCCTTTGAGCCAAAAAATAAATAACATTGTTTTAGTCGAATTTCGAACACATTCAGGTATTAATAATTGATATTGTACTAAATACATGTCGATACATGGAAAAGTGATGTTCGACTACAACGTGTGCAAGACACAGCTTTCTGACATTAGTAAAATGTAGCTACGAGCAAATCCCAACATTTTCGAGATGCCTCACAACAGTAACTCCCAACAACAGGGCTTGACAATATTAACTTTGTCATAATTAACGATATCTATTTGTTTCGAAATAAATTTGGAGTAGTGTGCAGTTCTTAATGAATGACCATGAGTTTCATGAGGAGGAAAATTCATTAAGTAAGACGTCTACCGACCAAAATCCTATGTTCTGTCTTATCCCAAATGAGCTTTGCTGGCTGTACCGCGACTGTTTATGTACCTACAGTTTACTTATTATCAGCCTTAAAGCCAGCTTATGTATACTCGAAAATCCAAAACTATATTTTTCTAACACTAGAATCATTGCGCCTTCATAGTTGTTACGTTTAACAGCAATAATGGTTTGTCCCTAATGCAATGTAAGTTTACGGCTAATGTAATTATGTATGTGATTTATTATTTTATAGCTATAGTGTATCATAACTTATTATTATTTTATAGCTATAGTGTATCATAACATAATTTTGTAGGTAATTTAGAATTGTAATAATTTGGGGATACCATAATCACTTTGTTTAAAGGTAGGCTAAGGGTTGATTTTTATCCTGCTGTTTTCTATCAACGTTTAAACTATAAATGTCAAATCATGTTTATTTTTTAATAAATTTTCCATTCTCGCTTCTAGAATTCACAAATACCTTGTATGTTTTTTGTTGTTGAACCCACGAATGTTTTGATTACACTTGTAAATATAAGCCTCAAATTTGAATTCGAAAATCTTACGGTACTTGGTACTTTAACATATTGGTTGAATATATTTCAACCAAGCTAAATGTGAGTATTTGTTTAGTTTTAATATTGTTCTGTAAATTCAATTGTATGTACCTTTCAAATTTTTAAGCGTTATATTTTACTCTTTTAAAATAGTATATTATAAAAAATACATGTAGATAATTATAATTTTAAAATGTATACCCGTATTATGTTATTGCACCCAATTTTGTACCGATTGTAACGCTAAGTCATATTCACGATTTTCTCATTAGAACCGTAGTGTTTCTATTTTCTATTGTAATAATAAGTTTTCCGAGACCTATTAAATATGAGAGATGGAAATGTTGTTTTATTTTAGTGTTAGTCTGTTTGTTGTTATGGTTTAGTAAAAAATCAGGTTTAGTCAATCATTGTTATACCTTATATCCCAAGAGCCAGCGGCCCCCAGACCTTCGTTAAAGTATAAAAGCTGTAAGTTTCTAAATGTATGTCCCCAACACAGGTAAAAACGAACCCCGTCTATGAAACTTGTGTCGCGGTTGCTTTCGCAGTTATCAGGTAATAAAGGTGTGTAAAATTGTGTGTTACTTACGGTATAGTTTAAAAGCTGCAATTGATATATGTTATTTGGAGAACCTTCAAATGATGTTTTCTCAATAGCCAGGCAGTTTCAGTAGTTCCTTTATGTTGCCAGGCACATCGAAGGTCTAATGTAAGTGCGAGCGCGAGGGATACATGTGTTAGCTATCATTTATTGTATACAATGAGAACTATTTTCAAATTTACTACGAAAATTCATTATGCACAATAACTAAGAATCAACAAAT
>JADANM010005835.1:8584234-8605170 GCA_026213755.1 Eurema hecabe | reverse complement strand
TCTTCCAGTACATCCGACGTCTTTGGCTCGCTTCAAGCGACTGGTAACTGGTTGAATATCGTGGGCCGTGTGGCGTGTAACCGTTTAAATACGTTTGTAAATAGCGGATTGTAAGTGTGTGCGTCAAGGAAGCGTGCTTGACGCATACATACTCACATTCCGAAGGTGCGAAATCTATGTATGCGTTAAAACGGCCACTTTTTGAATGATCTCATTCAAGTTATCGCGTGTGCGTATAGCACACATTTGCACATTCCGACGGCAGCTAGATTTTGCGATTACACGGAGCTGACAAAAATTTTTTGAACGCGATTTAGACGGCGAAATAAGCTGTGTGTAATTGGTCTTTTAGGGAAAGTATTGACAACGTCGCGTCAGCAGCCCCTCCAAGGTGATCGGGTTACGTAATACACACAATCGGGCTCACTTGATTTGCATCAATCGCCAAGGTACGTCATTCGTGAACTTTTTACTTACTACTTTGTTATTGTGTATTGATTGGCGTTTTTCGGCAGATGTGGCGCGCGTGGTTCTTGTTGGCGATCGTGGCGCCATCTGTTTGCGCGCCGTACGACCCTGAAGACGGCGAGTTGAAGAGTGTGCTGCCATCTAGCGGGGAGTTTGAGGCGTTTTATCCCCGTATGGCGCACGGGATTCCGAACGGGTCGTCGAGACCTGCGCACGGGCATGGTAGTTTCTACAAGCACCGCAATCCGGCGCTAGTTGATGTTAAAAATGCTGCCGCATACGGCTTTCGCTTCGATGGTGGAAGACGTTTCAACTTCGACGACGCATAATGCCTATTGTGAAAATTGTTTTGTTTAATCGTACCGATTAAAAGAACTGTTCAAATATGCGTTGTAGTCATTTTATGAGTTAAACACACCGTATTCCTTGTTAAAAATTCATAGCATTAATTTTTAAAATTGTCAGTACATTCGACTAGGTACCACAATAAAAACTAAACCTTCCTTTAAATCTATTCACAACGATTGCTGCTCATATTACTTTAAATAATCGGTCTGCAGTATACGTCGTTATCGTATTTAACAAGCGATGAATGAATTAAATATTATATATTATATTATGCAGATCAAATAAAACCTTCATAAGCCGAAGCTTAGGAGAATTTAATAGTAAAGAGCACGCCACAAGATATGCGGCACGTCTTTTAATGGGAGTCGGTTAACATTTATCTAAGACGTTGAAATTCTAATCGTTTTTATATGTAAAGTAGACCATTGACTGGATGCATCGGTTATTCGGTTATTTGTCTTAAAAAAACTAAGGAATGTCATCGTAACTGTTAAAAGGCTTTTTGGTGCCTTAATGGCTACTAACTTTAGGCCGTTATTTTGAAATACATAATATTAATCTTCGATTCATATTATGGAGATTTTAGGTTGGTATAATCAGGTGCAGATTTTAATGTCTGGTTTAATGATTTCATTGACCAATGACTAATAAAATGTGAGCTATTAAAACGAATATCTAACCATGAACTGGTCTTTTGAGATTTTTTAACTTTCATGTTACTTTTAATTAATTATGAAGGCATAGATTCCAGAAACTTCGACTTCATGTTGCTTGAATGAAGTCTTTAATGACGCAGATACTTCAATTGAATAACTTTGTTTTTGTCGTGTTTTTTTTTTAGATTTTTATATAAAAAAAGAAACAAAACATGCCTCGATAACAGTCAAATATCTTGGTTTTACTACTTGGTATCAGATTGAAATCTTTAGTAATTGTATGTTTAAAAATTAAGCTAATTATTAAGACATCTCGTTTTTAATGAAACATATTTATATAAAAACAAGTTGGCCATACGCGACAGCTTTCTTGCTGTGCCTAATTTTCCTGTAACTATTCTTTTTCCTCTGCTTTTAAAATATTCTCGTACCTCAGAATTTTGCTAAATTATCAAAATCTTTTCAGCTGATATCGAGTTACACACTTAGCAACCCATTTGGCGTTTAATTTTTATATTAGGTACCTTTAACGTAAATGTCTCACAACCTTTATTATTATTTATAATTCTATTTGCTATATATCTATGCTCTACATAAAGCTCTATGTTAAATAATAGAGCCTTTGAAAAATAAATAAGGTTGATTGCATTAAAAAAACAACTAAACATAAGGAACAAACTGTAAGACTGAAAGGCCCAAATTCTATATCAAAATATTTTTTTAATTACGCGTCTAAACCATTTCAAAAAGAGCATTTTAATAGATATATTCACTACGGAAACCAGGGTACATTATGAGTCGGCCAGTGGGCGTCTGTTGTCAAAAAAATAACAGCGGAAATGGTACAGCTAAAAACATAATGAAGACCCTCACTACAATATCAATCAAAGGTAATTAACAGACTACGGATCCGAAGAAAGTTTTTGTTGTACCATTGTAAATGTTGATGGAGCACCCATTTAGGATTTCACGCGTCGAAAAACATGACCAGTCATGTTCGGCTGAGGTCGGTGGTAATATAGCTGTTACGATTGGATACGATTGTCGGGACATCCTCTTCATCCCCATTTAGCTTTTAGCATGACGAAGTTTTTGCATACATCCGTCAGTATCAATACGAGAAATATGCGTCCAAATTCTCTGTACCTACGCATGTTCTTTATCACTTGTAATTAGCGCACCAGCTTTTACCGATATACCCGTGTGTATACGCAATTCGATTCCTACGAACACACATCTAATCAACCGGACATACCAAAGCAATGAAAAAAGAAGTATGAAATTGATTTAAGTGGCTAGGATCGGACTTAAGCAACTCCCTTTTAAATTCGGTCATAACGGTACGTTCTAAGTAAAGATAGGAGTGTAGATAAGTTAATATGATTATTATTATACTTCATGGCAGGGTCGTGGACCTGTTAGGGAATGTTTGTGAAACCGTATAAAAAACCCGTGGTTCCCTTGGAGCGGTCACTCTACGTTTGGGTCGGGACCGCGTGGGACCTATTGTTTTTTTTTTCGTTATCGAGTGCTGTAATTAGTGCCATGTCTCACTGTAGGAATCAAATGGTGAGTTTTAATTGCTTCTTTTTAATTAAAAAATATATAATTTAAACAATAGATATGTTAAGAAAATAAGCGTGTATATTCTATTATTACTAGGAAAAGTCTGAATAAATAAAAGTATTAATGAAAAACTAAAAATTTAATTTCCAAATCAAAACAAAAACCTACAAAAACGATAATCAATATAAAAAAAAATAATTAATATCCTAAGTACTATTAATTTAACCATAATAATAACCATAAATAAAAATTGCCTTAACGTTTGTATGTGCATACAAAAATTGCCTTAAAACCATTGTTATAAGCCCAACAATATCTTACGTATTTTCCCACAAGGATCATAATTAAATAAATATTTCATCTCAGACTCAGTTTTTCAACGATTGGTTACGGCCCAACGATTTATCGCTCGCTTTAATATCTCGACCCCCAAGACGTTATATTGAAAACTAAATTGCATTTCATCTATCTTTATAATTACCGTCTCAACATTTTAAACATCAATTTAAAACTTAATAATCCTAATACCAACCTCAATAATGGTTTACCTAAAAATTAATTTCCTTTTCGTTTCAAAAAAGCTACGAAGAAACGTTAAATCAAAATAAATAATGTTACGTTAATCTTAACGAATGTGTTTGGCATTTTGTTGCGATATTAAATTGGCTTTGCGAATTTAATTTTATTGTTGTGTTTTTATTTGTCAAATAATTCATTTTTAATAATATAGGTAATCTGTATGTGTTATGTCAACGATCATTTGTATTAGTAACCGAAAAAGTTTTTTGATTTCTAGGAATTGTAACAAATTTTCTTTTATTCCAAGAATAAATTATACATATCGTCATCATTCTATGTGTTTTTGTATTTGTTACGAATGTTTAGAGAAATAAAATGGGACTGATATATTTTTCTAAAGAAACAGTGTTGCCCAAACTAATTAATTGAATTAAGATGTTTTTTTAAATTCACTTTTTGGTTGCCTAAAAATCAAATATTTGCTTCATTAAGATAAGAAAATTCGTCTTGAGATAGTATACGCAAGATTCTTGATGAAACAATCAATTTATTATATGATAGATCGGTTTAAAAAATCTATTACATACATACAAAAAAACATATCGTGAGCATGCAGCTGAAATATTTACATACAACTTCCTTCAATGTTACATCTAACATTGCTTCCCAGTTAACATTTGACTAACATACGGTGCAATCAATCAATCCGCTAGTCATAATGTTTGTGTATCGTATATGGAATATTCTAGAATTCAGTGCTCGTAAGGAACGAACATTCTGGCTTTTAAATTTCTGTTCAAATAAGTGTGACTGATTTAATCAAACTATCTTATATCGTTACAATTTACGATTAAGTTTCGTAATATCAAAATAAAGCATGAATCTAAATGCCGTTCCGTGTTACGTCTTCAAAATGAAATTATAAGCTCTGTAAAAATTGCAGTCAATCACTTTTCGTTTCATAGACACGACTTATAAGCGAATAAAATATATTTTATGTAAAGATTCTTAAAATGGACATAGTACCTATACATTATTGGATAATATTACCTACTGACTTTATATTTCGATTTTAGATATAGGTATGTTATAGGGATAATGGATCCAAAAATAATTTGGTTTTGAAAATGTCGAACAACGACTATGTATGATATAATAGTACGATAGATCTAATACTTACATAAAATTATTAATTAAAGGCGGGACAGTATAATCCTAGAGTAGCGGACAAAATAGTTTTATTTCTACACCGATCATATATTCTCACGGTATCTTCAATATCGAGGCATAAGATATTAGATTTCACTACTAATTGCATCTATAAAAACCCATAGGCGTGTATTTCGTTTTTACGATTTATTTAATTGGTTTATTTGTACGAGAAATGTATTTTCGTTAGACTAATGATGTTGTTTACTAATTATTGAATCAGATTGGATATTACCTACTTCTGTTAATAATACCATCATTTCGATAAATTGTATGGTAATAATGAAACAGTATGTTATATGAATTAAGTACCAATTTTATTTGATTTAATGAAGGGATTTGTTTATTATTCCGTTGATATTATTAATAGCGAGGATAAAGTGTCTTATAACAACAACATTAGTAATAAAGCAAGAAAAACTTTAGAACTTCAAATAGGGAACAAGATCTTCGGACGTGATAACATGCCGTTATTTAATCCCTGCCATTCAATAGCTTCACACACACTTGACTGCTAATAAATCAGTAAATTAAATAATTAAAGATATCTTATTTATATTTTCTTTTACAGATATGTGCATTATTAAGCCTGGCTCTGATAGCGTCCTCAGAAGCCTTCTTCTTGAAATGGGGCTCGGATTCAGGGTGAGTTTCAAAATCAGTTTATTTGTTAACATTTACGCTATGCGAATTCTTGGCGAATTAATATTCAGATTATGTATATGATTTTTACTGTCTTATTATATCATATATTCGTCGATCTTACTGTTAGTAGATAACTACTACAAAATATGTACATTATTCATTAACTAAGACAAAATTTAGACTCTTAGGCAAAGCATTACCATGCAGTCTTTCAGTACCTCAGCTATAAGCTAAGCTTAAACGAATCAAATTTGTTCCAGACCCCAACAATCTCAGAAATGGATGCAACCCATTTCACCGAACATGTCGCCAGCCTATCGGTACCAATACATCTATCCTTACGAGTCCAGAAAGGTGTACCAAGCTCCACAACAGTACATTCAACCTGAAATGCAAATGCAACAGAACATAGCGCCTATACCGATCAGTGTTCCCGCTGGGGCGAGTCTTACTCCTGTGTCGCTTCAGCACGTACAACTGGTGCCTTGTATGTGCCCCGTAGCGCCGGAGGAAGCTGAGAAATTACAGGAACAAGTAGGCCCAGGGCCGTACGTCGCTCAGACGTATACGCAGAACTACGCCGTACCACAAGTTGCAGTGTCTGACGCTCCGAAGACACCCAGCAAACAGTAGATGCAGAAAACTGTCTCAACGAGGCTTAAGAACGATAAAGTTCGAAATAGTTAGTTCCACCGACTCCTTGTTGAAGGGTTGTCAAAGTTCAGCTGTAGTGTGTGTGCTTTGCGTAATTTTTGTCAATAATTTATTTCTTTATTTATTAATTTGTATAAGACTGATAGGTTAAGGATGATCTTGTGTGGCAATAAATAGGTATATAAATCTTCGTTTTATTTGTATTTCGCTTTCCCTCTAAATACAGTTCACTATAATTTTCATGTACAAGTAATGAGAAATGCGTTTATTTCGATTTGACTAACCAGTATATTATTTTATTATTATTCTTATGCTTGGGTCGCCCATAAGTCGCAATAATAAATAACTACAAAGCGATTACTGGATAAAGAAAGATGATTAAAAACTTCAACATAAATTTCGTAATATCTTATTTATAATAAAAAATTTTAGCCCTAATAAAAGGCTAGTTTTAAGTACTCTTACACAAGCAGTACACTATAACATAATAACTATATATTAATTAGTTTTAAATATTTTATTCTGGCAAGTATTATTAATCTGGCAAGTCTATTGACATTTAGCAACAAATGACATAACACTGTTGTTCCGGTCTATTATGATCAGTCGTGCGTAACGGGAGCCAAGAACCTGCTCTGCCACAGAAGACTGATACCGCATTAATTTATATTATTTTGTCACAGACTCTTTAAAGATCATTTAAAGAGGAATAATTCATACATATTTTCTGATTACTTGAACCCTCAAATATAAAAAAAAATTCGTTTTTCCGCATTTTCCACTGATGCTTCGCTCCTATTGATGACACCGGGATTTTATGTAGCCTAAAGCTTTCCTCGATAAATTGACTATCCAACAAAAAAAAACACAATTCGATTTGGTAGCTCCTGAAATTAGCGCGTTCAAACAAAGAAACAAATTCTTCAGTTTTATAATATTAGTATAGATAAACAACATTATTTTAAGTTTCATTGAAAACCGGTTAATGCGTTAATATACAAACTGTCGCGCTTATAATATTACAATAGCTAAATTTTTGTAGCTATTTTAATTAAAATAAATTCAGTGCATATAACAAAATTATTCATCAGATCCAAAAAATCTTGTATAGATATTAAAAAAAGCAGGTTAAATGTAGTTCAATGATCACGACTAGAATACAGTTAAAAATTTCATCAATAACTAAGCCATTGAAAAGAAACCCATTACATTATCTACACATAAAATTCGTTATTCATCATTCATCCTACATAAACATTCAGATTTTAACATACTTTTTAAACGAGCACTGACGCAGTTTCTTTTGTCTGACGTCTGTCTGTCATATATTTTATAGATCTCAAATAAATTAAATAATAGCTTTATACAAATAGCTACGTACGGTAATTTAATTATGTTTAATAGTAAGAAAATAGTCGTCGATAAAAACTCGTTACGAAATTTGGCAAACCAACTTCAGCCACTCTGCAGACCGATCGATCTGAACCCAACATTTCATGGAAATAAGATTTATGCTCTGAGAAAACTCAAGTTCCTTCTAGAACACTCCACGAAAAGTTCCCTCCAACAGTGCGATGTCAATGAGCTTGTTTATGCAACTCTAATCCTCTTATACTATTTCGGTATGAGGCTTAAAATAGACAAATTAAAAGGCAAATTCTGGATTTTCACAGCTAAGAAACAGTTTAACACTACGGAGCTACTCTTTCACAAAATGATGGAATTCCTGCATCCGGAATGTAGCGAAACAATAATCAAAACTACTATTCGATTCTTCTCCGAAGTCTCGCTGTGGCCTTTCGAAAATTTTGTCACTCAAGTTCTTGAAGTACTGTTGTATTACAACGCCGGAAAGATAACTCTATTCAATTTAATGCTAACAGACATTCACTGTATAGTTTTCAGCGACTTAGTATCAGCGAGGCATCGCACAAGAGTTCTTTATGAACTTCTGAACAGTAAAAATTGGATTATCGACAGCCAGCATTTGTTGCCATTTGTGACGCGTTTTTTAAACTTTTTTACAAGCAACGCTAGCCATAAAAGACCTACGTATCATCATCTCAAAAAGGGTTTTGATGTGTGCCTCCGACGGATATTTGAAAGGGTCGATAACAATTACCGTATTTCAATTATAACCACAATACTAAACTGGTTCTCAATGGTGTCCGTCGACAGGAACAATGCTCTACAGGTGTCATCCCTACTGGAATACGCGGCACAATTGTATGAAGTCGGTCGCTATAGAGACAGTTTTCACGCCGGTTTCTTTCAACACATTGTGATAAAACTGATCGGGTCTAAAAACGAATTATACAGCTTCTGCGGTTGTCGAATATTAGCGCGGTTTTTAGACCGCCACAAGAATTCCTCTTACCTTCTAGTTCCCACAATATACTACGAATTCTCACAGGTACATTTTATCGACGACGGGGGTCTGACGGTATGACAGTCGAGTAATATATTGTTATTTTTTGTTCAGGTTCCGTTGAAGGTTGGAGTGTATGATAGCAGCGACAAGGCGTTTATTCGAGAGCACAGGGAATTGTTCCACGATTATTTTATTAAGGCCTTCGAGAAGTACCACTCCAATCAGGCGAACGTGCAGGCCTTATATTTTGTGATGTCATGTTTGGTTTTAGAAGTGCCTTGTGGCTTGACGGCGGCGGCTGTGACGTGCATGGTGATGTTTGTACAGGACTACGCGATAACAACGAACAGTATACCACACAAGTGTCGCTTTTGGCTACACGCTGTGGTACTATCCATAATGTCGCTGATATGCTGGGTGCACAAAGCGCCGGATTTGTATAGATATGTTAATGAAATAATAGCTAGAAGGGCGAAGGATGCGCCGCAATTAAATCCGCCCTTACAAAAGAATTATAAAGAGGAATCTCAGAGGATAACGTGGAATAAAGATACATTATTCTTTGAGGATTGGGAGCTCCGTTACGGGTTGTGGAAGCATTTCCGTAGCTCACATGTAATAATAGCCTTTATTATTATACAATTAAATTTATTTATTCTTTTTACTTATTATTTTTATTCCAGAAAAAGAAGTTGATAATAGATAAACAGCCAAGAGAGGAGAAGAGACCTAGCATCTTCTTGCAATGATCAAGTCGTTTTCATTATCGCTTTAAGTAGCTAATAATTTTGTTTATGTAGATTCTAGAATAATGTAATAAAGTACTTGACAAGAACAAAAGTGTGTCGTTATTAAATACTTACATGTTTTACAAACATTCTGTGCTTGAAGTTTTTTTTTTTATTTTTATTGACGACTTATACTTTTTATGGGCGATAAGTCGTTGTTTAACAGTACTGTGTGAATACATATAAAAACAATGAGAGACTTTCGATCTGTTTGTATGTACGCTGTTTCTAATAAAGGTATGGCTATGAAAGATGTTTGCGATCGTCCAATAGTGTCGCGAATTTTCTTCAGTTAAATTCTTCTTAAATCCCAGCAAATTTTCTTTAATTCTCTGTTATGATTTTGCAAAACATTTTTTTTATAAAATATTGCTTGCGGAATATCAATAGTACTTAGTTCTTTACTTTTCATAGTATCGAAAGTAGGTGGGATGTAACCTTTCTTTAAGCATACACACACATAGCTCGATGTTTCGAAGGTTTATATATCTCCTTAAATAAATATCATAAGCGTGATTCAGAACTCTACACATTAGTATACATTAACAGGCTTAATTTTTTATAGTAACTTCCCTTAAGCAATGTTCACCTCTTCAGTTTTAATCGAATTCTCTAGTTAGATATAAATAGTGACGTGGAGTGAACCCATATCAATTTCAAGCAAGCCTGTCTGTCTTAAATGTTTCGTAATCACTGAACCGTGAAACGGTTATGTTAAAAGATGAACCTATTATTTAATTAATTCATTAAGAAGTATGTGATATTTAATGTAAGAGTTGGAACTGATTTCGAACGTAGCTTTGTTGACAATTTTTTTCACAATTCATACTTCTTTGGGGCAGTTTTTAAAATAGTAACTATCAGAGTTTCTTGCCGTTTCTTCTTTGTAGAAATTGCTTTTCAAACCGGTGGTATATTACGCGTCACGAATCTTTAGCGCTGAACGAAACCTGCGCAGAAGTCAAAAATAAGGTATCGAGGTAACGGCGCGGCGCGCGGGGCGCGTGATCGTCGGGTGCGCGAGCGTTGATTGGTTGTCCCAGTCGTGTTGTCTTTCTCGCACTAATACGTCAATTACGAGCGCGATTCTACCGATGCGCAGCTATTCTCGTCCAGCGCTAAACATAAATGACGAGTACTATAAATGTTTTGTAATACCATGACGATTCAAAAGTGTTACTATATGTAGCCTAGTTGAATAAATATATGCTTGACTTTGACTTGTTTCTCAAATTTTAATGTTCATGGTTCAATCTTCTAGTCATTTTATTTGTACTTGATTTGTTGTTATGAATAATAAAGAATTAAAATGTGTATGAAACCTCGCGTTTCGCGGACTGACTGCAGTGATTGGTGTCGCCTTAGCTAACGATCTTGAATTAATTTCACTCTCGTTGAGCCATACATTGCTATTACAATAAATTACTTACCAAATTCAATATAAGTAGTATGCTGTTACTGTCCAATTATAATTATTATAAATATGAATGAAATACATTTAAGAACTGTTAATGGAGTATCAGCATGTTCAATATGATTAATTATTGTTACATATTTTATTCTTCTATATAATCATTATTAAGAACAATCTCTTGACAACGAACAGGCATTAATTTATATATTTACATTAAAAAATAACTAAAGATTTTAAATTTCTTAACTCTTACTAAAAACCTTGAAAATGTCACATCGATCCGACCTCATGATACATTCCAGCAATGTACGGAAAATTCTAGAAAACTTCCGTAGGACTGTACATTCTAGAAAGCAATGCAACCCGATATATTTGTAGCATGCATGTATACATATACACCCAGCACGACCTATTTCATATTTGGAAGTATAACATAGATCCTGCCATCCTTTTCCCCCCTCTATTCTTCTCTCTCACTTCTGCCAAATCCAACCAAGATAAAACCTCGCCAACTTTCCAAGGTCGTAATTTAAGCGGAAAGAGGAACATTGAGCTATCTCCTGGTTGCGCCTGTCCTACGTCTTATACAACCACACATCAATCATCATGTTCCCAGACCGCACTATATAAATTATTCAGCAACAGCTTTAGCTTTCATTAATAGTGTGTGTTCAGTCGCGTTCGTATCGAGCGATTTGCCACGTTTTTTCACAGATTTTCACCGCATCGACACAATACAAAATATGGACTCTAGAACAGTCGTGAGTATTAACAATCATATTATGTTTTCGTTTCGAGTTCAATGCCCTTATGCGTAGCAATTTTTTTAAATATTATCATGTTATAGTATAAGTATGTTCTATTTTTAAATTTACCGCTTGCGTTGTTTTTGTCTTAATCCATACTCCATTTTGTTTTTTTAAATTTTTGATTGAACATTGATACTTATATTGTACTTAATTTATTATCGGAAGGATTCATTACTTTAAATATATTGCATTTAAATTTTGCGATTGAAACCATGCTTTTTAAAATAAAAAACAAGGCCTTTTTAAAAACTTTTAAAATCGTTATTGATACTTATTTAAAGTATGAAAATATATTTTTGTTATTTTTTTAGTAGTTTGCTTGTTTGTCTATAGGAATTTAGGAGGAATAACCTCATATTACAAATTTAACGAGTTTAACTTAATTTAATCTTTTGATGGAGTAATAAAATATTATAAAGATGTTATTTATTTCAGCTGCTTTTCTGCTTGGCGATGTTTTTAGCGATACTCGCAATGGCTGCTGGAGGGTAAGAAGATTTTTTTATTAGTATTAAAAAACACTTATCTATCTTCTTTTCGCGCCCTTTATATCTGTATCAATCAATAAAGCCTTAAAATGACATTTGGTGTGAGAAAGACAACACGACTGGGACAACCAATCAACGCTTGCGCACCAGAGGATCACGCGCCCCGCGCCCCGCGCCCTTACCTCGATACCTTATTTTTGACTTCTGCGCAGGTTTCGTTCAGCGCTAAAGATTCGTGACGCGTACTATAATAATGATAATGATATCCTTGATACTTTTCAACAACCTACTCCCGTAATTATCAACACTAATCCCCATCAAAAAATAACACAACAACAAAACAACAACTCAACAATTACAGTCAACTTTCTCCGCGATCAGTCTCAATCACAACACGATACAATTACGATAGAATATGATATCATACACGTAATTCAGCTCGTTATAATAAAATTATAGCCCTATACAATAACAGGAACGGATAATATTGTTTATGTTCCGACACGCAATGTAAGTATGTATGGTTAACAAAATGAGCAAATTGATTCACTGGAGCGTTAAGGAAGTGCGTTCGATACGAAAACTTTCTTTGATTGTATTATGCAACTGGCATTTCGTTTAAATTATTTATCATGTAGCGTAGCTGGTTTAATTAGACGCTTTTTAAAATTACTGGTGGTCTGGCAGTAATGGCTTAGGATTTTGTATATATATATTTGATATATATATATATGTCGCAGGCGGATTGTATAATCCGCTGAATTACATTAAGGCTAGCCGTTTTACAAAACAGGGCCGTTTTACAAAGCGGCGGTTCAACGTTTAGCCGTATTGTCTTGCGTGGTTTTTGTATCTTATTATTTTTGTATCATTGTCATAGTTTTTGTATCATTATAAAAATAACTTGATTTCTCAGCTTTATTTTTATAAAATTAGGTTAGGTTAAGTTAGTTTTGTATCATAATAAAAAAACTTCAAAACTCAGATTCGTTTTTATTAAAGATGAGTAAATAAGTTTTTTTATAATGATAAATAACTAACCTAACCTAACCTAATATATTAAAAAACTAACATATGGCGACGAATACATTTAGGCGGTTTTTTACTTATCCGCATTCAATACGGCTAATCGTTGAACCGCCGCTTGCAAAACGGCCCTGTTTTGTAAAACGGCTAGCTGTAATGTAATACAGCGGATTATACAATCCGCCTGCGACATATATATATATATATATATATATATAGATAATATCATATTTGTAACCCACAGACGAACGAAGAAAGTGGTGATCCACGTTCCATACAAAGTGAAGAGGATCAAACACACACACACAGTTTACAAAACGGTGCATCACCATCACAAGCACCACGACCACTTTGACTACGGATCACCTACAGAAGAACACGAGCATTTCCACCATCTGCTTCTAGATGAGCCCCATCAGCCTCTACCATCTATGGCGTTTCCAGACTACTTACCCGATGTACCCATGAACGAAGATCTGCCTGAAATAAACAATCCTCCTATCATACCTACTAGACATATGTTCTTTAAACGCGAATAAGTAAGTATCAAATATAAACATTTTAACATAGAATAATTACACAGAACCGTATTATGAGGAAAGTGAAGCCATTTCAAAGTAGACAAATTTGTCTACTCGCTTCAGCGTCGTCCGTTCCCGGTTCCAAGATACCCAAAAATATTTATGAGAGCATTATTCCTCTTTAAATCATCGAAAAAAATATTCGTGATAGTGTATGGCTTCTAAGGTATAGACTTACCTTTCTTAGAACTTAATCAAATATGTATGTTTAAGAAGTCAAATAATACTCGTCAGAGGTATAGATATTTCAAGGACAGGATTTTAGAGGGCCTTTTATTTTTTGATTTTACTTTTTTTACCAAACAAATGAATAAAAGTTAACCCGATATATTTATTCAAACTTATTAATAAATACTTATCTAATATATATCTTTTAATATATTTCAAATGAGTCTCCTCCTTACCTATATTAGGTTAATAAAATAATAATTTTCTATCTTATATAGAATATGTGTTTTATTAACCTATTAATTGTTATTCAATTCAGACAGGGTTTGTAATAATGTTTTATATTTTACAAATTAACTTATCAATTTCCATAACTAATTTACACTTTTCCCTAAAATATATAACTTTTTATGTTTCAGGTGCAGTCGAATGATCCCGTCTAAACCCAACGTTTCTAAATCGATCATATAATCAAAGACTACTTAAATAATATACCTCTAAGAAATTAAACCAAAAATACATTGTACAAAATATTTTTAAGACGCACAAAACTTAACTAACCAAAGACTGATGTTTTTTTTTAAACTTATAGTTATAAGAATCTTTCGTACCTGATATTAGTGTAATATTTTTCTCGTTGTCTATGTACACTAACATTTTTTTTTAAATTTCGTTACTAATAGTCTATACTCTATATGATTGTTGTGAAATAAAGATTTTATTTATTTTTTGTTACTCGCAGCAGTGTTTTTTTTTTTATTTCGTCAGCCAGTAACATTTTACAGTCTCTATATTTCCGTAATGGAAATGAACTGTAATTTATTTTTTATAAAAATAAAACAAATCGTGTTAATGAAAAATAAATCTGTACGCGGTCTTGCATTGAGTCCAATGTCCATTAGACCTACTTCATTACAATCTCTAAAACTACGCAACCGATTTTCATGCGGTTTTTTTATCAGATAGATATTCAAGAGGAAAGTTTATGTGAATAATACATAAATGCATTTCTTAGTTACACATCTAGAACTAAACTCTATTTGATAAAATGTATAGACTGCCAATCTAGACAATTTGGAGACATTGGATTTCAGAGCCCGAGAAAGGTCATCTTACTCTAAATATCATCTACATCTTGAAGGCTACCTTATACCACAATGTAAATAGAATAAATAAAAAAATCGTTTATAATAATTTATGGAAATTACATAAAATGGGTTACGACGATCCCCTCCACTAGGTACACCCTATGCAAGAGGCAAAATGAAAGGAAAGTTTATGTCTATGGAGTTTATGGAAGTAGATATATATCGCACATCTAGTTCTTAAAAGTCATAAATGTCCAAAAATCGAAAATTGAGTTAACACTGTCAAAACTTTCCTTTTATATGAATGCATTGAGTGCTTAAAAATCTCTTTTTTAATTCAACAACTATACGTTAGAGAGCGCCACTGACATTATAGCATTCATTGCAAAGTTATGACAAAAAAATCTTTTATACGCTCTAGTGAAAAAATTAGATAAAGACATTTATGACTTTATGGAACTAGATGAGCGATATCTCCTAAGATTTTTTACATAACATAGCAAACTATACCGCTGTGGTTTGATAGGAACAACTCGAACAGTCTTATAAGTCAATAACCCATAATTTATATAGCCTTCCATCTCAAGTCGCTTTGTTTTTTTGTATTGTACACGTTTTAATTGTCTACAAAAACCCTTTTCCCGTAATCGCCCACACGCATAATACAGTTATAAATTTTAACACGCCTACATTTTTGTCAGACAAAGTACTGTCTAGTAAGTAATAACTTACTGTGATATGGAAAATCAATTCTTATTGTTTTATAAATGAGAAATGTTTTTCGTTTTGTACAGAATCGTAATTAAAAAGTTGTGTATTGTTAACGTTTTTCTAATTAAATATAAATAAGAAACCATATAAATGGAGAAAAATATGTTTCTGAATTTCAAGAAGCCATCTTTAAGATATATTACTATGTATAATATAAACATGCATCGCCAAATGTGTTACTACCTGCATAACTAAACGATAACAGCTGAACCGATTTCGGTAATATTTTTTCTCATATTCCTTGAAGTACCAGGATGGTTCTTAAGCAAAAGGAAACGAGAGAAAAAAAAGAAAGGTGTAGGGTACAAGGCGCGAACGAAGTCGCATGTGACAGCACAATTCAAAGTTCAGTTCAATAACATCAGTAATTACTCTTAATAGTCAAACAACATTTCTTACATGAAGTTACGACAGTTTACTTAGTATAAAAGTATGATTAAGTAAGTCCTTAGTCCAGATGATTAATAAATGCATTTTTTTTATTCAATTGTATAACAAAATAATTTCAGGGAGATAGAGCGAATTAGGCTACTGCCTACTTCTAAAATAGTAGAAAGACACTTCTATAATAAGACGCAGAATGTGAGAAACTCAAGTGCCTTAATAATAAGCACGGTGATTGTATAATAGCGTTATAACCCAAATGTGTAGTCCAATATAAATCACAATGGCTTCTTACTTACATCAAGTTAAAAAATACAAAGGCATCTATTATATCAAAGGGAAATAACTGTCCTCAAAACCAAGAAAGTATTACGATGACGGAACCGTTCACATCTACGCAAAAGCAATCTAATAACTGCGACATGCAATTGTTACGGAATCCGCCGTGATGCCTAATCGAATGCGTTCTTTTGGAACGCTGGTCTATTTCGAATAGCAGCAAAAAATCACATCTCACAACGCTTCCTCGTCGGAAACCGAGTCCTATGTCATTAGAAATTAGAGCGGAAACGATCGCGTCTGATAGGCGTGCCCCGCTGGTACAATGATCATGGTCTTTTTGTTAGCATTACAGGTTTATTTAAGTGAAATTGGTCAGGTCCATGTCACTGTGTCTCGCTGTCAATCGGTGGCTGTGCAAGTTTTGGACGTGAATAAAATGTGGTTGTCGTTCTGTGTATGACTCGAGTGATAATCATGGATCTGTTGAGATACCTGTCCGTGCTTGTGATATGTTTTGTCGATAGTCACGCGGGTGGCCACGGCAAGCACCAGTAAGGCTACTTCGATACTTATTTTATAGAATTATTTTGTTTAATATAAGAACAATGCCCTGCGAATTCCTTCATAGATCTTTATTAAAAATTAGAATACATTTACTTAGTTATTTGCTAATGCGAACATAATTATACCTTTAACATACTTCTTTTCAGTGTGAACCTGAAAATTCATCTACCCGAGTTCATTCATCACGATCACCACAAGAAGGTCATCACAATTCATCATCACCACCATAAACCAAAGAAAGAACATCATCACCATCACCACCATCATAAACCTCACGTCCCCCACGGTCATCACTATCACCATCATCACAAGAAAACTTCCACGCATGCCGTGTCTAAGGGTCATTCAAATCACCACGGACACCACGGTCACGGACACAGTCATCATGGTCACAGTCACCACGGTCACCACGGTCACCATGGTCACGGCCATCATGGACATGGACATGAACATAAGCACCACGATGTGCCTTTAACTTACGACACACCATCAGTTAATTACGAGCCACCTACAATTAACTACGAACCTCCAAGCTATGACTATTCTCCTCCTACTTTTACCCACGACGTTGGCTCTTACACACCGCCAGTATCGAGTGTTCCAGTACCAAGCATTCCTAACGCTCCTCATGTGCATGGTGTAGTGCATACTGTGAAGCAAGTTAAGGTGTTTGATTCCCTGCCTAATGCTATACCTGGAGCTAACGGTGCTGTGGGTCACGGCTACGAGGTTACAGAAGAAGGGAACGAGGACGATGATGTTTTTACATCTGTGAACTCTGTAGCCCAAGCGTTCCCTGGGACTTACGGCTTTGTGAGGAGTGCTGCTCCAGCTGATCAACAAAACGATCCGTTCGCCGCCATAGCTCAACAAAGCTCTCAAAATAACAACCATGACCCATTTTCTAATGCCGTTGAACCTACATCGTACGCTAATTTGGAGACATTTACTGGTTCTGAACATAATGAATTTCCCGCTGCTGAAGAGGGGTTACCAAATCAATTTTCTAGTTCTGGAGATGTTACGAGTTTCGATGGATCAGGCATTGGTGGTGATTTAGGTACTAGAGCTTTGTTATCAACTTCTGGAGGTTTTTCTGATGACACACCAATAACCTTTTCAAGGCAGGGCGGAATACAAAAAACGATAACATCAGAAGGAATTCAAACCGTCGAATATTAACCACCAAAGTATCAATATAAATTGTTGATGTCGTTATAATATAAGCAATGAAAGTTACGATAGTTTTAAGTGTTGCTACATTTATAAGTTATGTTAAGACCAATATTAGCCTAACAATTTGCTAATTATAATAAATATGTCATATTAAAGTTTACTTGGCAGATTTTTATTGCATTTACTTATTTTGAAAAAGACTAATATTTCGACAACCATAACCATTAATAATATAGGAAAAATTTGCCTGTCTTTACATGACATTTGGCAATTCTGAAAAAAGACAGTCTCCCTACAAAGGCAAAACTAATTTTACTGCGTAATAAATACGTACCTACTCGTACATCGTTCTGACAGGAACTATACAATGTGTCAAATACAGCACAACGTATGATTATAACGAACTCAAAGGCATTCAGTGCTTGCAATAGTCATTATTGCTCTATTCCATTGTATCAAAACTCTTACGACCATTTTCTACGTAATAGCCAAAAACTTATGTCACACGCCTACCATACAAAAAGACGACTGAATTTGAATCATTCATGCTCTATTTATAATGTACCGTGGCGTAATTCTATCGTTACAAAAAACAGATTGTTATGCAATTCATATTGGCTTTGTTTTAAGAGTCTCAATAAAAGGAACAAATAAGAAATGACTTTCATTCAGTAAGTACTTCCTTGATGTTCATTTATTTTATTTACTAAATGAACGAAGAGTTGAGATAACTTTGAATGATATAATGATAAAATGAAAGCGGTTATTACGAATTAATTTGATTTGGAGTTAGCTTTTGCTTCATACCTACCTGTTTTTTTTTCGGAAATATTACTAAAAGCATTGAGTATGTCTATATAATTTAAGTTTATCCCTGACCATTAACGAAAAGGAATTTCCGCGTATATTCATCTATTTGGCAGAATTATTACCGTCTTATCCTTCGTCGACGTATTATTCCTTCCTACCCGCCCTCCTCTATCCTACCCTAATCCTTCATTTAATGTATTCCGTTAACCCTTTGTTAAAAATCCCTTCCTTTTTCCCTATAATAAATGTCGTCAATGTTGACAAGATAAAGTAAAAAAACTAAAACCCAACTACGACAAAAAACGACGCTGAAAAAGTATAAAAGTACCCCATGAATACAGGTAAAGTCACAAGCAAATGCTAGTAATATATATATATTCGAAATGTACAAGTGAAGCGCTTTAAAATGATACCAAACACGGCATATCTAGCTTAACTTTATTTTTTTACTCTGTATATTTTGTCCGCTAGAGGGCGCCACATTGAATTTGGTGAAAATCTATATAGCCTATAACCAGCGGACAATTAAGACGCTTCTAATGATATGTCATTTGTCGAATTCTGATTAGTGGTTTAGAAGTTACGAGGGAACAGATGAACATACATACATACATACATACATACATACATAGCCTGTCAAAATCATAACCCTCCTTTGGCTTTGCCGTAGTCGGGTAAAAAGGCGCTTTACGTTACTTTCTGCTTAGTTGTAATATACACGAAAACTATAGAGAAATAATAAAAACACATCAAGTTCCAGACATATACTATGTTTATTTTAAATGTGCGTGACATGCAGTACACATAGATAAACATTAATACACATACTCCTAAGAAATATACTTTAAAGACTTACATTAAATCTCTCTAAATGACCTCTTCGGTTTAAAGCCGTTATATTCAAATTAATATAATAACTCAGAAATATATTCTATACAACGTTATACTAAGTCTTGAAAATGGTAGGCTCCAAATACTTATGTATGGAGGCTAAGTATATAGGAATATACAGTGGAATCTCTGAAAGTTGAACTTAAAATTTCATTGTTTTTAACTAACGGAATATTTTACCTTGAATGAGTTTTCTTATTTATTCGTGTTACTGATACTACATAACACTTTACTGGCATCACAACTTTTATTAAATAATTCCATTTAAATTACATGATTTCAACCAGTTTTCAATTTGTAAGAAATAAGACGTATTTTAAGTTCTTGCTAAGATTTATTTCACGTCAGACGAAAAATACTCATATCGTCTTGCAAAATCGGATGAAACTAAACATTCCAAGATTTCAATTTAACGAAATTCGACTTAAAGAGGTTCCGCTGCTACAATACTTAATAAAAAGCACATAGTGTGCACCTAGTTTAAAGTATATCAAAGATATTAAGACACCCAATTAAATTCTACAAAACACAATTGTGCGCATATACACTATCTACGGTGACTTTCCTAGTTTTTCAATTATAGCATAGTTCCGCATTATGCGTAATAATGTTTAACGTTGAATTTCAAAACGTTATTAGAACTTTCAAAAGTACTAAGTAGTGCTTTCGCTGAATGCGTGTAAATTTCGGGCACTAAATTTAACAAATGTTTTTCTTTAACTTGACATTGATTGAAAAGTCGCACTATGCTCCTGTAATTGAAAAATTAGGTTTAATACTATCAATTCCTAGTTAAAGTTTAGTTTAGTTACGTTCGGAAATAAGTTGATAATTTTCCCAAATAACATATTGCTTGCGCCATTTTTAAATAGGTTGTCATTATAAATGTATGACGTTTCCAAATAAGATAGTGTTTTCTTTTTTTCTATTGTATTTGATAACATGAATATTTTTTTAGTTACTTAATACTACGTTACGTATGGATAAATTACTTGTTCTCTTATATTACGTAAGAAGTTATATTTTTTTATTTATTAAAACATCTGTATCTCCAAAAAAGTCTATACCATAAATATCTAGAAAACAATCAAGCTCGTTCTATAGTTTCAATTTATTTGTCAGTACCCCATAATTTTTCAGTGTCAAAAAGTATAACTTCTTTTACTTATTTAATCAGGAAAATATATATAATACTTATATAGTTCTATATAATATAGTTTTGTCACAATGTTTCGTGTCTAATATCGTAATGCCCTATAA
>JADANM010005835.1:8558321-8577109 GCA_026213755.1 Eurema hecabe | reverse complement strand
AGAATTAAAATTACATATTATAGAGTTGTATCTACTAAGACAAAAGTTAGGGCCTGAAAGCGTTTTGATTGATTAATTTGAAGTTCAATATTAACGTTTTAAAAATATCACAAGACTGTACGCTTATTTACTCGAAGTTTATTTATATTAAAGAAGAAGAATTATATAATTTAGATACTAACCGGCAATTTTCAAAATAGGTTGTCTATATCATTCGCATGCAAACAAAGACAGGTGAAGACGAATATTCGGTCGCGCATGCGCACTGCCTCTGTCCCCAGATCAAGCCCTCCAAAAATAGAAACAAAACTAGTTGTTTTTGTTCCCGGACACGTCTTAGTACAAAAATGAGAGTTTCGTCAAGAAACTGCATTCAAAGCGCAGTATCGTTCGCTTTCCCGATAGCAGCCTCTTCAATACAGCGTTGCAGTTTTGTACGTGGTACACGACCATATCATCGTCAGTTTCCAGCACAAGTACCAGGGATACTCGGAAAAAGAAGTCCATGAGATATCGCCTGCCCAAATTCTGCGTCAGCGAAATGCTAAAGGACTGGTAGTTGATAAACACGTTACCGCCATCTGCCAAATTCACGCTGTAACTAAGAAAACGCAACATGACTGCCAGTGTGCTGATTGCTGCGATTCTTGTACCCGTTCTAGGGGGAGCCACTCGAAACAACTTGTTGAATTACTTTGTATGTCCCACTTGTGGAAAGGCCTTAAGCAAATACACTAGGACTTAAACAAAAACAATAACAAATGTTCCCGTCACACACTGCAGAATTGTTATTAAGTGTAAATTAATGTTCAGACTTTATCACACACAGCACTGAGACTTTAACACAAAGAAAATACAGTGGCAATCACATAATTAATTCATACGAGTACCCCGGCAGGTACCTCGATGACTTCTGGTGCATAAATCAATCACATCCTGGATAGGGTTTGTACACTGCGCAAGTCTAGGGTCTATTTTTGGACCTTGCATTACCTATATTGAACTCGGTGCATTTTGTTATTACAATTTTCCAGCGCATGTGCAATGCGCTCGCATCCCGGGAATAATCAAAACACTATCTGTCATTTTATTAACTATTATACACACAATATTTACCTTTTAGAACCTATGCCTAAAATTCACTGATAATTTCTAGGCAGTTAAATAAAAAAAATCATAGCTTATAAATACAATTTTGAGTTATAAAACGGTCATTTGAATGTCGCGAAAATGTTGAGATTCCACGATTCGTTTTTTAAATCGTTTTCTTCTTAATTTTCAATGCTTACCCTTGTTGGATGTACGTTTACTTGAAAAGCATTTGGTTTTTGGCCTTTGAGACCGATAAAAAATATTATTGATATGTTTTGTCTGATTTGAGTAATAGTTTGAATTGCCGCCAATTTAATGTTTGCACTGCGTCTGTGTCGTAATGTAGGAGTACCTATGTGTGAAATTTCATTGTGAATGTGAGTTAAAGGTTTAAAAGGCAACGCAAGGATTATTGGCGTCGCTTTGAGCACAGGGTATTCGAAGCTGAAATACCCTGTTGGCTCCAAGCTACATATAAACCTTGTCATATTATAACATGACGTTATTACACTTGTATATGAATGTATTAGACTCTTCATAAGAATTAAATTACGAATTAATTATTAAAAAAAAATTAGCCAATTATTCCTTAATAGTTTTCGCCAGGGTTGATCATTTTCAAACTTAAAAAATAAACACCAATTTTTTTTTAAATGTCGTTGTTTTGACATAAACAATTTTCGTTGTACATTTACCTTTTACTTAATTTTAGAATCTAAAGAATATTTCTGTATCTAAAACAGACTTTTAACGAAGATGCAAGAATATAATACAGGTCTAAGGCTATATACCAAGAGCAATGAAATAGATTTTAACTATAAAACAAATTTTAACGATTTCTTTTTATAGTGTCAAATTCGATTAATCACTTCCAATAAATTTTTCTAAAATCGACTCACAGGAAATAAAAAAATGTCACCTTTAATATTGATTAGCGATAGTTTTTTTTAAATTAATATTTTAAACATGTTCTTGGAGTTTATCACCAAAGAGTGTACTGTATCGAAAACCTTATATGAACGACACAAGTTCCATTTTTCAACATACAAAGCAAATATCACATTATATAATCAATAGTTTGAAACAAAAGTGCTCCTTAAAATAACGTTAAGCTTGATCAAAGTTCATTGAACCCTATCACCGTAATCAACGAAATAAGTTGTCCGTCTCTCAGGGTACCGGAGCCGATTTACGGTAATACAAAAAAATATTAAGATAAGCCAACTTTCTAATACATCCCGCTACAGGCTGGCCTTCCTTGTATACAATAAATCTTAAGGAGACCACTTCTTATACGCTGCGCTTCCCAAACATTGCCTCTCATTAAAATATTCCTTTGACCTAACAATCCACAGATAATTAATGCATGAAATGCTAGTTCTCTATGTTACTATGTCAACTGTAATAGTTTTTTGAACTCTATGGTAAACTACTATTTTGTCATTCCATTGCAACAATTTAATTTTTCAATGCAATATTTTATTTACAATCTGTTTAATAATAATTTTTACCCAATATTTATTCATTAAATTTATTTATTGTACTGTGTAGCCATCTACCATGATGACCCATGGCCACAATATTTTAAGCGTTTATCATATAATTAAAAATTATTTTTAAATCGCTATATTTCATAGCATAGTATTGTCCAACACTGCGAAGATTTTATTTCATACTGAGTTGTCATATACAAAAAATCAACAGTCAATAAAGTTATTAGCAATAAACAAATAATGAAAAAGGTTTTAAGGGGTCTTAAATTTAATATTCGTGATGGCAGGCGTATCCTTAAACTTTGAGTATGGCTGTCTGACATTTTAATGTGGCCTAATAATCAGAAAGAGTAAAAAAACCCGGGCGTTACACCAGATTGATGCCCCGAGCTCTTCGGTCAATATCAATGGGTGCCTTGTAATATATTTGTTTTCCTAATATTCATATTTCATATGAGAAACTTTTTCGTTTGACTGATTGAGTCGTAAATTGATAGTTAGGTCGTAAATATTGCATCATGTTTATATTCCATTCATTTACCGAGAAGTTTTAAGTCCTGTATACAAAGAGAAAAATATCCTATGTATTAATGTTCTAATCTAAATCTAGAGTATCAACCCTCTAACAGAAAATTGGAAAGCTAATTTTTATTTCCGATATTTAATCGATTCAATGCGAACGAAGCCGCAGGTAAAAGCTAGTATTATATATCTGTAGCAACAAAACGTTAAACATTACGTCATAGCGAGGTGTCAGAGATTGCGTGCGTGTATAGTTTCCTGTACCGACGGTGAAATTAGTGAAAATGCATCAGGAAAAGCGCGCGAAAGTGATTTATTAAATCAACCAAAAATTACATTTTACTTATTATAAATAGTTCTATGAATTGAACGTTTATGTTGCAGGAAATAGTTTTAGAGAAGTTTAGGTAATAAGTATTGTATGTGCCTAATGTTGGTTAAGTTCTTAAAGACGAGTCTATGAATAATTTTTTAATATTAATTTATTTAAATTTAATTTTGTTGAGAAAAAAATAGGGGCTGTTAAATCCAGACAACCATATTGTTAACGATTTTTTTATGAATTATTTCATATTATAATATGTAGTGCGAATATTTGTGAGGATTTGTATGTGTTTGTTAGTCTTGCACGCAAAAAACTACTTAACAGATTTGACTAAAATTTGGCATGCAGGTAGATAAGATTCTGGGCTAACACAATATAGCTTTTTATCTCGGTATAGTCACGGGAACGGAAACCAGGCGAGTAAACTCGCGGGGCGCGGTTAAATCATTGCTATGTTTTTCCAATATTATGAAAGACTAGAAAAACAGCCACATGTTAATGTTTAACTTTCAATGTCACGCACGGCGTTACGTCAGCGTTACAGTGCGACGACAAATGTTACTCATTGTTAAGTAATACAAAACGTCCGATATCCATACAATTAAATGGAAGAAAATGTTCGTATTTCTTTCTTCTTTCTCTCTGACTGGTGTTTTGATAATTTTAATATTAAAACTAAACTATCGTAAAAGAATTGATATAACTATATCGATATTCTATCACCAATACACATAATTCGGAAAAAAAACACTTTTACACCTTTAGAATCCCTTTGAATATTTAATCGACATAATCAATTTAATATAAACGAATTCGTATTAGATGTTAAAATAATCAAACATAACCTTGCTTTATTTATAAATTAAAACCGACTTCGTGATACTACCTATCCATCAATTCATCCCCAATTTTCCACCCTTGGGAACCACCCCATTTTTTATTATTAAATTTAAATGGGACCACCCTTGAGGCTTCATAATTGGCGGAGTTATCGCGTAAAAAACATAGGAAAAAAAACATACGGGTCGAATTGAGAACCTCCTCCTTTTTGAAGTCGGTTAAAAAACAAGATAAAGTCCAAATTCTTATAACCATTCCCTATGAATATCAATCGGCTCTCAGTACATTCACAGCGTCACTTATAATCCTTCCCAATAACGAAATAATGGTACAACAATGTATTTGTTTAAGCTATGTTAATGACCTCGGGTGCATTAGGTTTATTACCGTAAGGCGTCACAGACCGAGGGTCAAGATAACGATTTGATGGTTGCATGCCAATGAGATTATACTTAATAGATATGTTATACACAGACAAAACAACCGAAAAAGTGTTCCGCACAGCGGCAGCACACATACACGCAAGTCGAAACGATAGAAAAGAGATAAATTATAGAACCATCAAGAAAAAAAGAAATGGTTTTGTCAGTTGCGCGTAAAAACACCGGCAACCAATCACCTACAGCCAAGACGTCCTAATTAGAATGTTTTTGCGTCTTCAATCTTTTGCGCTTATAACATATCTATTTAATATAAAATCATTGTTGCATGGTAATAAAAAGTTTCGGAAATTGGTTACAATTACATCGCGCTTCGAATTCTGTGGGAACGAATCTCCATAATATAATTAAGTGGGCGCTTTTCTATATTATAATGATGGACAAAGTTACTTCTTTGATAGCTCTTAAGAATAAGGTCTGTATCGATTTTAAATTAGGCTACGTGTCTGTTATGTGGAAGGGTACAACCGATTCGTCTTCGGCGGTCAAACAAAATTGTTGTAAAATAATCATTCATAATTTTATAATTTTACATACATTTGACATTGAAAAAGTATTTCTCTCTTAAGTCAATAGTTTTAAGAGATAATCTACGTAATTACTATGTTTAGGTACTGAAGTTACGTATCTATTAAGAGATGTATTACGAGATAAATGATAAAATCAACGAGAGAAAAAGAGATAGTTTTGTCAGTTGCGCGATATAATTTTGTATGGGCTAAATGATACATAAATATACAATAACACACTAAACCTCAATCAATTCCAGACCATTTGTCGCTAGTATATAGTTTTAAAACTCGTATTAAGAAAGCCAATGTTTGATTTACTTTTCTCAAAATTAATTATTATTTAATAATCTTATGTGAATCTCAATAAGCTTCATATTATCTTTACAATTTACTTATATCCATACGACAGGAAACGAAAAAGAAAATTATTAATTTGCTTGTTTACAGACGCAACAAAGAAACGGAACTATGTCATATATTACAGCTAATCACCGATTAGTGGTCACACATTAATCTACGTGAATGCGATACATGATGCAGATGGTAGAAAGTAGGAAGCGTGTGTTTTATTGAAAAGAGAATTTTAATTAGTCATTTAGTTGTATTTTTTACTGTAAGGTTTTTAACATATATAATAAACTAGCCGTTGCTCGCGACTTCGTCCTAGTATATATTTCTTCGCTCCTAGTAGTCGCAGCGTGATGCTATGTAGCCTAAAGCCTTCCTTGATAAATTGTCTATTCAATAAAAAAAGAATTTTTCAATTCGAACCAGTAGTTTCTGAGATTAGCGCGTTCAAACAAACAAATAAAGAAACAAACTCTTCAGCTTTATGTATTAGAATAGATGTGGTAATAATTTATAAGTCTACCTACATGTCCCATAATTTGAATGAATAAAATAGCATTTTAAAAATTTCAAACTATGGTGTATACTTTTGAATTAAAATTAGGTGTATATGTCCTTGCTGTAAGTTTGTTGCAGACATTCAACCGCCTGAACAGTGATGTGCGAATGTCACTGTGCTCCGGTCTGAAGGGCATTGTAGCCAGGCTATTGAGTCTTAACATCTTATGACTCAAAGTGGGTAGCGTCAATGTAGTGCACCCCTGCCCGTAGCAAAGTTCTGGGTAGCACTAGATTGGTTATGGGCTGGCGTTTCTCTTACCATCAAGAGGGCGTCCAGCTCGTCTTACCACTTTATAGAATAAAAAATCTAGTAGAAACCGATAGACTACTAGCAATAATGCTATTTAGCAAACGTCAATTAAATATTATTTTTTTAAGTCACTATATGTACCGACTAAATTATAAATATATAATGAACAATATAATTTATTACTTCAACTTTTTCAGACTCCATTATATTTTTCTGGAAGTAACTTAGTATATTTGTATGTATGCATATTTATGTGTATGTATGTGTCTATCTTTATAAAGTACACCATCCACATTTTTACAATTTATTGATCAGCTTGCCTTTAAGAAATCACTAATAGTGATAAGGCTACCAATTGTCAAAAATCTTCTTGCTCTAATTTCTTTATCTGTAGTTTTTAGGTAAATATCATTTAACAATAAAGAATTATTATTATTTTTACATTAAAGAATTGGAAATGTCTGCCAACTATTTTCACTTTCAATCTTTCACTTTCATTATTGAAAGAAAACAATACCTGACAATACAATCAACAAATTGCCATCATAATATAATTGATGATTTATTACCTAACGAAGGCAACTTTCAATAATACGTCGTACAAGCTAGCGCGCTAACAAGTAAATAACTTAAATAATCGTATTAAATCTATTAACCATTTTTATTGATAGTTTGATGTATTACATACACATCACACGATTTCTTTTTAACTTTTAGTAAAGTATTGTTTAAACTGATGGTACAAATAGCTCCATATGGACCAATTGTTATAATTTAACCTTTTATAGTATCATTCCCGCATGTCTTTAAAGGCTAGAGACAGAGGAAATAATTGTTTCAAATGTAGGGAGGAAAATAGGAAAACGAATGGTATAACGAAAAATAAAATAAATACTACAATGCCATCTCATGAAAACATACTATTACTTGGCTATAGTATTTTACGTCACCCCAGCTTAACGACTTGGTTATTTGGTAAATTTTTAATACAAATTTGACTCATATGATTCTTAAATCCTCTTCACGATAACTTTACAGAACACGTATAAAATTTATATAATGCAATTCCTAAACTAAGAGAACGAAATAAGTAAGCCAAAACAAAATCCAATCAAAAAACTAAATTAACACTAAAGCTAATCAAAGTTTATTTCCGATGTGTGCTACCGTTTCGTTACGTATACACTTCCGACCGGATCTACACGTAACGAGTGCGTAATATTTGTTTTATAACTATTCAACATAATTATACTCCTCATTAAACCTAGTAGACCATTGTATACACCGCTATGCGGACGCAAGACTCTATATTCTTTATTTTACGAGTCCAGTTCAGATGAACTTAAAAACTTTATTAAATATCTGTTCATGCAGGAGAAATTAAACGTTATGTCACAGAGAAATGACTTGGAGAAAAGACCATGACAGATTTCTATTGACCCAAACCCCACTGTGTTCCGTCTTACCTAAGCAAGTCAAGGACCTCGCAGGTTCAGAGACTAACTGGCAGAGTAGGTCACTAGTAATGCCCCGGTTGTATTTATCTATAACGTATAGCCTATCAAGCTTTCAACGAATGTGCCTTTGATACTTTTTTTTTTGAAAGAATTATGAGAATCATTTTAGTAGGCGCTCAATCAACAACATTTCTATATCTTTATATTAGTATAAATTATACCAGTTTTATTTTTACTTGAACACGAATAGACTATTGCATATAATAAATATTTTTCCTAACATAGACATTGGTAAAAAGTGCATCATTATCAAATAATCTTTACCCAATTAGACGAGAATTACTCTTCCAAACTACAGGTATACTTAAATAAGATTGTCATTAATATCCGATTGAAACATATAACGCACATTAATAAAGATTAATAGAACAATATATTACGTTTCGATTTCCTCGGTAACAAATTGTCTATAGCTGTTATAACATGATCATAAACTATGGTTGTCGATTTTGTATTTATTTTTTAATTTTTTTCTAACTAAATTTTTTCGATTACCCAATTCCATGACAATCAATTAGTTGAGTCGAGCATGATATTATGATTTTGACCGTGTTTATTTTATTATAATATAATTATTTTAATGTTTATTTTACGTAATAGTATGAATTTATTATTTTATATAATTGTAGGGTCACAATTATTAGATTACCTCAAATTATTTCAAACTGAAATGTATTATAGTTTCACATACCCTCTAAACCGATGTTTGCAGAGCTACAAAAAAAAGGCGCAACAAAGTAACTTCGTTCTTCAGGAGTCAGGATCAATATCGTAAAATTATTTATTAAGTAAGCCTTGAATCCCCTCCCATGCGACCATTTTCCCCAAAGCCTCCTCTTCTTATGAGGATCATATTAAAAAAACATGATTGACATAATGCTAACAACGTTTAGTCAACATTGAAAGACGTGACGCGTACAATGATACAACACAATGCTAGCCCTGAGTCCGGTAATGCGGATGCTTAGCATCGCGTGCGCGGGCTCATGCAATGATATTGACAAAGCCGGGACGAGTTATACTTGCTTACATTAACTTTAAATCTATCGTATATGTATTGTATATTATCGCACACATACACACACTCTACAAATATAAAAAAACCCGAGATTTGTCAAGGGTGCCGATGGAACGAATTTCCTTTCCGTTAATTCGTGAAGGAATTGTAATAACATTTTAGTTAATTTTTTTATTTTATTTATAATTTTCTTTTTTAAATAAAAGTAGAAATATAAAACGAAAAAACAAACAAATATTCATCCCTCAGAATATAAAGACAAAACTTATTTTTCTTATAATAATTAAAGTAGAAAGATAAAATGATCTCATATACGAGTATATAAACAATATTATAATAAAAAAAGTTGGCAATAACTAACAGCTTTTTATATGATGAGGCAATTTAGCAGAAGATTCGCCTAATGGTAATCGACCACCTCCCATTAATATAACAGACGCAAAGCTAACCGTCCCTACGTTGCCGACCTTTAAAGTAAGGAATGTAAGAATAGGACTTATATGTACTTGTATGAAGGAAAGGGACAAAAACGCCTCTGAAACATCTCTCTCCCTATTCATGCTTCAATCTTTAAAACAACGCAACCGGTTCTCATGCAATTTTTTTAATAGATAGAGTGATTCAAGAGTAATGATTATTATATTATGTATAAACACATTATATATGCGAGCGTAGCCGACATAGTCGCTAGTTTATAGATATAGATTAGACTAATCTGTCAAATTATGAATTAGATATGAATTAGACTTAGCACTTTCAATGTTACCTATTACAATTGACTTTCTGTATTTATAAATATGTATACAAGTAATGGAAGCACGAACACAGTTTCATTCGCTTTTTATAATAATAATATTATATATAGGTAACGCAACGCCTTTGCAAGACTTAGGTAAGATATAATATAATATTACAACAATTATAATGTAATATTAATATTATACTTAATGTGAGGTTGTTATACACAAGCTAATGGTACAATTTGATTCAAGATGGACGAAATTTCAATTTTTCACGTGCTTTGATATGGATTATATAAGCTAATGTACTGTAGAAGTAAACCCAAAAATTGACATTTTAGAATATTACAGTATATATTATATGTTATATTATATGAATATTACAGTTTTATTGCTGAATGACCGAAGTCCGAACTTTGGGAATTACGCACAAAAAAATCAAGTCAATCTATGTATATCCAATAATAACCTCAATATCATCGACGTCCTATTAACAGAGATATTCACGGAAACACCATAATATTGACTTATTAACTTACGATGAAACTGTGTAGGTATGAAAAAACACAAAAACAACAATTTAGTCAACTAAATAAGCATGTTCGTATATTACATAGGTTATTTGTCTTGTATCCTGGCATATATCATCTAGTATGTTAAAGTTTTCATTAGACATATCAGTTATTTGTACTTGACAAACATTTTGATGCAATATTACACTATCGTAGTTTAAGTGTATCGCTTGCTTAAACTGAAAAATCTGTAAAAGTTGTACGATAATAATTATGATAAAATAACAAATACGAGCAGACGATGACGCATTAGTTCATTATTTTGTTTACATAAAGATTTCACTTGAATTGGTTTTGATTTAAGACCACACAACGTTCTTTTAAATTTCTAGTGTAGTCTTACTATGACGACAAAGTGCTTTTTAAAGCTTTGTACACTGTTGCTCTTAGTAATCTCGTCTTACGGAAACCTTGACTTGAGTGACTTTAGCCTTTATGGATCATCTAGTTATTAGACAATAACGAGGATAACACATAACGATAAAATATTTAAGTGTCATCCCTTTTCTTCGTAAGAAAAGATACCAAACATCTCAGCTCAATTCTGGCCAGGTATTCCCCAAACCTCGTAATATCTTGCACCAGCTGGAGGAGGCATTTGAACACTGGACTCTTTCAGGCGTGAAAATGAATGTTATAAATGGACACGCGTAACTATACGATTATCATACAAGCTACAAGTGCGGCCGAGTGTTATCGAACTGCGTCCGAATTGTTCCCGATAGCGACAATGGATTGGCTGAAATTGGTCAGTACCGGGATGTGATTGTGATGTGAACTGTGATGTGTTATTGTGGTTTCGTAATACTTAATACATCTATTCTTAAAAGAGAAATTCTAGTTCTTAGTCTTAAAAGAGCAACTTAAAGTTTCTTATCGGTTCTTCTGTAGAAACTGCCTTCCGAACCGGTGGTAAATGTTTTGTAATACCATGACGATTCAAAAGTGTTACTATATCTAGCGTAGTTGAATAAAGATACGTTTGACTTTGACTTTGACTTATGTTAAAGTTCTGATGACCTAACGTATAGGTCTTAGATTAAGAGGCAATACGATGATAAGAACTAACGGGTATCGTAAGTTGAGTTAAAGATAAATAAATATTGGATCTTAAAAACTTTTACGTAAACACATTGAAAGTGAGACAGTTAAAATATTCATTGAAAGTTAAATTGTATGTACCATTAACATTATAAGGTATGATGGTTATAGAATTAAATATATCTACGCAATATTTCAAAACTAAGTTCATTTAATAATATTAAAAATGTTATACTTATGCAGATAAAAAAGATATTTACCAATCATCAGGCATGAATTTACATAAGGACCTACATAAAAAAATTGAATTATCTTATTATTTTTTTACTTTATATTCTATAAATCTTCAAGAAATTTTCTGTATACCCCCAAATTGATATCTAGATTTTAAGAGTTATTTAATAGCGTTTAACTTACTACAATATATAACTTACTATATGTAAACTATGACTATACTATAAAATATGACCATTTGAATAGCTCTATCGATGTTTATGGAAACTGTTTATATAGAGCTTTTCGAAAAGTAATTCTTAGCTTTCTTATATTGGTGTCTATATATCAACATCAATAATAGCAATGTAGGCCTTTGACCAATATGATTGACCTTAAATAAAGCTCTCATTAAAATCGAAGAAACATGCAACGATAACGAAACAGACAACAAAACCTTTTTGGAAAAGACATAAAGAACTTAAAGCTTATAAAATTGAAAATTCTGAATAAATGTTGAATTAATATAATCTATCGATTATAAACATACTTCGAATGTACATTACAAGTGCATTTAAATTAGAATTATAACTAAAAATAGTAACAATACTAGAGAATAAATTATATTAACATTTATGTGCCTTTAAAAACTCTAAGAATGATAAAAAAAATCATCTGTTTTATTTTATTATATCATATATTTTTGTCGATTACGAAAGAAAAAACTCTTTTTTAATTTTTGTATATGATAGGATGTAGGCTCAAAACTTTAAATAAAATAGTTTAGATTTTTCATGTACATATAAGGCACTTCCCATAAGAAATGTGTGAACAATTATTAATGAGCTATTTTCCTTGTTACAGTTCGCTCTTCTTGTAGCTGTTGCATCTGTATCTACAAGGGCAGATGGACCTAAGTAAGTTATAATTACACATTAACATTTGTTACTCTACTGTACCAAACGACGCGACGTCATCAAATGCGAAATTGTGATATTCTGCTCTGCGATATCTCTTTGTTCTAAGTTATGAAATTGCTTTGCGATTATATGCACGAGTAAAATGTTGTACATAAGAAATTCATATTAAAATACTTATTTTATTAATTTTGTAATATCCCGCGTACCCATCACGACCATTTTGTAGTGAAAGTGCAAATATTTATTTAATATTAATAAAATTATTACATTATCGTGTCTGTGTGTAAACGAGGCGGGGAAAGTCAAGTCGGTGCATTGACACTAGACGGAACAACGCGTAAAAACTAGCTGAGCACGCATGCGAACGCATCGACCATTGCCATTTACGAACGCTTCCGCATGTAACGTCCATCCACTCTTACTTTTACATACGTTAAGCGATACAAACAACCCTTGTATACCACTACTGTATCACTAAGTTTCTATTGTTGCAGGAAAAAAATACGCATACATCTACCACAGAAAGTGAAGCATATACACCACCACAAGAAAATATACATCACAAACCACCCAGCGCCGTCACAGTATGCACCGGCCTACATGCCTAGCGCCGAAGGCTCGGTGGCCGTGCCGAGCGCCTTGCCGGGAATCAACCACATCATGCCCCTCACCAACATATACGACGAGCCGGGCAGAGTGCCGTCACTCGCGACCGCCGCTTCACACCTCCTGCCTCTCTACCACGCTAGAGGATACTATGGACCAACGCACACCGAGATCGAGGAACAAGAATATGACTTATCGCCGTCTGAACCGTCAGACAATTACGCACCATCGGGCTACGAAGCCCCAGCACCTATCACGCCTGGACACTCATCCAAGCGAGTTAAGATTATTAAGTTAAATGAACCCCCACGAAAGAAAGTAGTTAAGAAAAGTAAACCGAAGCGACTTCCTGGTCGCCGTAGGCCCGCCCCAGCCGCTCCCGTCGTGGAAGGAGAGCACCCAGTGTCCACTTTCCACGAACAGTTCTATTCTGATGTAGATGGTTCGGCAACCATTAGAAAAGTAAGAAAACCACCAAGAGTCGAAAAAATTATCGATGGTGACACCGAGCATATACACACCTACAGCGAAGAACACATTCACAAATTACTTTTCGATGAAAATTCAAAAATCCCGAACGTTGTTGGAGTTGATCCTTTAGCTGCAATGTCTGCTTATGCCAGACCAGTTCCAGCGTACCCTTATAAGGGCGGGCAAGCCATTTTTGCCATTCCGACTAACCCCTATGCTAGCTTAACGGGTCTTGGTACAATGCCGACCCCAGGTCACTTTGAATACGCAGCTTACAACCCACGCGAAGTTACCCATGACCACATATTCCACGACCATGGTGAAATACCATCTGGTGTAGATATTACGAAGGATCCAATGAGTTTGCCTCCCAAAGTATCTTACAATGGGCAAGGTATAAGATTGAGTACTCTTAAAAATTTAGCAAAAGCCAAAGCTGCAAAATATAAGAAGCCGTTGGCGGTAAAACCTGCAACAGGTGATTATTCTTATTACGAAGGATTATATGCGGATAGCAGTAGACAGAAGAAGATTCCAAGAACTATATCACCGAGTGGTTTCGGTACAACAGCGGAGGAGGCCAATTTTAGAGCACTTACAGATTATGCTTACAAAAAAGCCAATGCAAAAGCAAGACAAAATGCATTAGCTTCGTTCTACAGCAAAACAGCAAATGATTTTAGGCAACCGACTAGTGCTTCATCGCCGTTTAGTGTATCATCCACAGTTGTGCATGACTACAAACCAAACAATTTTGTAAACACAGGCTCCGCTCCTGGTAGTATATCAAAGTTTAAGGACGCGTTCGTAAACTTTAAAAATAATTACGCGAACAACTTTGAATACGACTCGTATCCATCTTCACCGACACAATACACATCAGAGGATAAGAACGACAGCGGTAGTTTCACACTATCGCCACAGAAAGAGAAAAAAAAGTCGATATCCACTCAAAACATGAGATTCGGTGGCAAGGATCACGTGACCTATATCGATCATTTAGGCAACGACCCGGCGATCGTCAACGATGACACGCCCACAGCGTTGGACAATCTCGATGTATTCGATCAATCACAATCATCGGACGCCGTGACACCCACAGCCTTAACATTCAAATCGTCGTCTCCTATCCTTGACATTGTTTCGATGTTGCATTCGAAGTCGATACAGGACCAATCGATAAGCTCTCCTGCAGCGTCGAATGATAATTTTCAGTACGCTGAACCTCCGAGTCAAACCACTGAGAACTATCCAACTTCAGTAGCCACAACGACGAATCCGCCTTCATCATATAAACAGAACAATGATAATATAGAGAACCAAGCATCAGAAACGAGAGAGGCCAAAAACATCAGGGAAGCTAGCAAACATAATATAATGTACGCGCAAGGAAGCCCGACAACGGTGAGAGGCAAACTTAAATATGGTGACAAACTTTAGTGATATGGACTATTAATACATTATTAGAATAAGTGGTAGATATAAAAGTGCGTGATCTTAGCTCTATTTATTACTAAATTAAAAATTCTGTTGTGATATTTCATAATCAAATACTGACAGAACTTATTTATTGATATTGAGTATTCATTGATACCTGTAAATAAAATAACGCATAATTGAATTCATGCATTTTATACGGATTCTTAGTAATTGTAAGTAAAACGTTTAAAACTGAATATGTATTTGATTTCGTTTCCGCGTCACAAAAAAGAACGCCTGCTGAAAAAATGCTATTTACTTTGATAGATGTTGCATTGCTCGCGTAAAGGTAAGTATTAATTTTTTGCGCCTACTAAAATGCTACTGCCAACACTGATGGTTCACAAATTGATAATGCTTTAATATTTTATATGAAGAAAAGGGAAAATTCATATCATTTTATCATGTATAAGAACATGTAGGTCATACGTCAATCTGCTTCGTTTAATTATGTAATACGTAGTCGTAGATATGTAACATATTAAACAATGTTTGTAAATATTTTTAGAACTTTAATAATTCGTTCTGCATTACACAGATTTAAGGTTTTATTATAAACGATATATTTATAGCGCATGTTAAAATCCTCATTGAAATTCTTGGTAGGTATAGAAGTTGACTTAATTTAGACTTTTATGCAATTTTGCTAGCTTGTCGTTATGTGAGAAAGATTAATTTGAACCTTTTTTTCTTATAATTAGATATGCTATAGTACAATTTTTTTTTATTATACCTTAGACACTTTTTAAAGAAGGTGGGAATATTTGTTTGTCACGCGTCTTTCTCATAGATAATTTTTTTAAGGCGTTAAAATCTCGATCGGACGATTTTTGAATGAGTTTGTGGACTATTTACAAAATATTTCTAAACGTGGCCAGACACAGTTTTGTATGTCTTCATAATCAAAACTCAAATTATTATAAAATCTTATATCTCTCGCACAGGTTAAAAATAGCTTTCTTTTTATAAACTTTCAAAGGTCGTGAGAAGTTGAAATACTATCGTGTGTGTGCGGCGCCCTTCACTTTGCAATTATTACATAAAGCCTCGGTAAGTTCATGGTTCGTAATCTGTAATTTTTAATACGGTAGCTGTCAACATTTCAAAATGGCGGCAAACTGTCATTCTTTTCCCGCTGTTTTAAATTTTAAATTAATTAATAAACTCCAATGCCATTAATAAGTAAATAAATTTATCGGAAATAAACTTTAAAAATCGCTCTTTTTTAATTAATTTGTCGTTGCGAAAGTTTGATTTTTTTTTATGGTGGGCAATTGAGCAGAAGATTAGCCTGTTATTAAGCGACCAACTCCGCTCATCATCAAAGCTAAGTGCCTCTCGTGACGAAAAGGACGAAGTAATACCATAAATAGGGTGGTAAGGGAAAAAATGTCCTCCGGTGCAGCCACTTACCGAACGGAACGCAATGACATCTCTGAGTTACCTTTAGAAGGTCGGTGTTTGGCCGTGGTATTGGAAGCACGTTTTGCTGATTGCCACAACCAAATATCAACCCTTGTTTTATCTACAACTAGACATTGGCAAAATTGTGGTAACGCAGCACTGTCATGTAACTAAGAGGAAGAAAAAGATTTTTTTACATATAGCCCAGCGAGCTGACCCAATTTATCTTACAGGCATTGCTCTAAACATAATTTACACCTACCACTTATCTTGTAGAAAAAGTTACGAGATTCTCTAATTATGCTCTATTCAGAGCGAAACACGAGATAGCATCTTACTTGTACTCAGTTTATGAATAGACGTTTCCTCTTCAAATACTTTCACGTGCAATTATATAAATCCAGTGTAACCTTAATGTGTTATGTAATTTTAAACGGCATATAGTCCGTATATAGTAATAAAATAACACTAACCAGTGTTATTTTAGTTTCTTAATCATATTGTGAGAAATTGTACGTAGATACTAAATATGCTAATTATGCAATTGTATTTATATAATGACTATAAACAGTACTCATAGTATGATTAAGTTTAAAAGGAACACTAAAATTTCATAGTGTTATTTCTTTATAAATAGCTAGCGGCACCCCGCGGGTTTACCCGCAAGTATTATAAACATAAATCTTCCTCTTGAATCAATGTATCTGACAATAAAACCGCATGAATATCGGTTGCGCAGTTTGAAAGATTTAAGCTTACATACGGACAGACAGAAGAAAGCTACTTTTTTATATTATTTAATGATGAAAAGGGTAACGATACCCTTATGGAATCTTTCGCGACTTTACGTTAAAACTATTTCATGTTTTAAAGACGTCTTTCGGTATATGTTGAACTCCTATCGAATAAAATTCTCCGGGGCACCTTAAGGAATCTTGCGAGGGACTTAAAGGGAAACTTCATTTTAACTCATATCCTGAGGCGTAGAGAAACGAATCAAGCCTTAAATCTTATTGTAAGTACTTCGTACAGTCGTACATACTAAATATATATCAAGATTAAGTTCATTGGTCTAGAAGAGAAAGTTAATATTGCTTGGAATATAACTAGCATTCACAAATTTCCATTTTATGCATTATATTAATTTGTAATATATTCAAATTGACTTATCATCGAGTAATATTGATTGATCACGTCTGACTTGTTATGTTCTAGAGAACGTAAGATGAAAATAAAACTTATGCAAAATCGTTAAAACAAATTGGTCTAACAAAATAATTAATTCGCAGTTAACACATAAAAAAGAAATCGCTAAGCGTTTTACGTTTATGCAAATATTCTGTGAAGCAATGAAACGCAAAATATATTATAACAGTTTACTATAAAACATAAAAACAATAACTTATCACTAAATCTACTTATATGTACATTGACATCAGTTAATACTGAATAGGCTTCGGAAAGCTATGACTTAGGTGAATTATTTTCTTTTGTGGTACGGTCCTCCCCCGTGTCCCGCACTGATAGCGTTTGTGTAACTGTCCCCAAAACTGTGACCAGACCCGTGACCGTGACCACCGCCGATGCTGTAGTCCCCGCCGAAGCCTCCAGAGCTGTGGCCTACGCTGTAGCTGTCTCCTCCATGACCAGCGGAGTAGCTATCATGACCCCCGAAGTCACCGCCTCCGTGACTGCCAGATAACGCCACTGAATAGCTGTCCTGGCCTCCGTGGCCGTGACCGTGATCGTCATGACCGTATCCTCCGCCAATGTCTAAACCACCGTGATCACCTAGGCCTCCGTGGCCGCTGCCTCCACCGTGACCACCGAATCCTCCTCCTAAGCTAGCACTGAAGCCCCCATGACCACCTCCATGACCGAGATCGTAACCGCCATGATCACCACCGAGGTCACCGCCGAATCCGCCTCCGTGGCCTCCGAGGTCATGTCCACCACCGAATCCACCGCTGTGACCACCGATATCGTGACCACCCCCGAAACCGCCGCCGTGACCGCCGAGGTCGTGACCACCTCCAAAACCACCGCCATGACCCCCGATATCATGACCACCGCTAAAACCCCCATGACCTCCGAAATCGTGACCACCGCCATAGCCTCCATGACCTCCGATATCATTACCACCGCCAAACCCGCCATGACCGCCAAGATCGTGACCACCGCCGAATCCTCCGTGACCTCCAAGATCATGACCTCCGCCAAATCCTCCGTGACCTCCTACGTCGTGGCCACCCCCGAATCCTCCGTGACCTCCTACGTCATGGCCACCTCCGAATCCTCCATGACCACCGAGATCGTATCCTCCGTGACCACCGCTGTGACCGCCGCCATGACCACCGCCGAAGCCGCCTCCGTGGCCGCCACCGAATCCTCCGCCGTGTCCACCACCGAAGCCATGGTCATGTC
>JADANM010005835.1:8541479-8558311 GCA_026213755.1 Eurema hecabe | reverse complement strand
TCCTCCATAACCGCCTCCGAAGCCTCCTCCGTGCCCGTGGTCATGTCCCTTCAAATGATCAACGAATCCTCCGTGCAGATGCTCAGCGAAACCGCCTCCATGTCCGTGGTCCTCATGGTGTATGACTTCCTTTGAGTGATGGTCGTCCGGTATGTGTACTCGGATGTGAACGCTGCGACAAAGAATTAATTATTAGACAAATTAAACTAGAAAGACTAGACAACAAAGATCAGAGAAATCATTGAGGGTTCAACAATTGAATTTCACCGTTTACCACGACAACGAGATGCGTGGGAAACGCTATAGAAATTCGTAGTGCACTTTTTTGCGGTTACATAGAAAGGTTCAATGTGTAAACAAATACTTACTGTTCGTGTCCAAATGTTGCGGAACTGATGCCAATGCCAGCAAGTAGGAAACAGCCGAGCTGAAAAGCAAATACGTATTACATAAAGCCCTATGATAGGATGAAAATGAAAGCGGTCAGTGCAAGTTTCACGAGATAATGCTTTGCACCGTTACATGACGTAACCTAATGATCATGCAGGCGGATACTATCTTAATTCGTCTACTTTGCGAACAAACAACTTTTTAATGTGTTGAACATTGAGAGATAAATTTATACGGCTTAAACTTTGTTAGCGTTTGCAAATTTACGAATATCGAATCAATGTATGACAGTTTATGTTTGATTAATTTTGCTGTTAAATTAATAATGTTTATTTCATTTGCTATTAACATTCCAAACAGCTGATCATAAACATAACACAAAAGACACTGTAATACACATCCACAGTCTACCCCCAAAATCAGGAGCTATCCCAAAATTTCCAATTTCTTATTTCCTCTTAATTTCCTTGCCAAATTTTCCACTAAGGAAATGTACTCACGGCAAAATAGGAAGCCATGTTGTGTGGTAGCTTTCCGCGCCCGTCAGAAGGTTCTATGCACTTTGTTGAGATATCTTAGAGCGCGACGCTTTTATATGACAGTGAATGTACAGCACCCCTCTGCGCGAACTTTGAAAATATATCTCGGCTGGATTGTAGTAATTATATAGGAACTATCACTTAGAAAACAGCTCTTTGGTTCGGTTAAGTACTGACCTAATAGTAGGAATAAGGGTGAGCTGAATCTATGGTTTAAATCCTGTGAATCCTAAAATCATTAGTAATTGATTTATACCTAAATTAACGGTAAACTCATAATATCCTTGGCACTTTTTTGTTATTGTAACACTATTTAATGTAAGTATATCATTTGAGCGACCTATTTTAGTAAAATAAAAAAAAATCATGAAGCTATTTAAAATTAACCAAGCGATAACAAAAAGGTTAGTTAGATATATCAAGGACAAGAAATTCGCTTTCCTTTGAAGCCTTGCTTCATCTACGAATATATGTTTGCCTTAATATTTTATTGAACCAAAAGATTTGATGTTTAATCCTACTTTCATACAATATATTTAGAGTAAATTCATTCATAAAGCCGAAAGGCAATAGACAAGCACACTTAACACCGCAAAATGATTTAATGTGGTTGTCTATAGCAAGGTCAAGTTGAAAACAAAAAAAACCGGAGACCAATAAATTCGTACACTCTCGTACAACTTGTTAGTTATTATTTATATATTATATCAAACTCTTTATTACGTATTTTTTTCTTCATTATCTTTTTCTATTCTCTCTTCTAGAGTCTAAGTTTGTTTACAAAAAATAGTCTTTCCTTATTAAATAGTATTGGAAATATATTTTTTGGTTTTGTTGCCTTTTTTTCTTTTCTTGTATCAAATATAGATAATTATACCAAGGGTTTTTTATTCCTGTTTTTAAATAATCCCATGATTATTACGAAAACTTTATATCTCTAAATAGATTGTTTCAAAAATAATTATTTGTAAATCTATAATGATGACTTTATTAACCTTAAAATAAAACCGGACTTTATTTCTATATTCTGTTTTTTCTTTCGCAACAAAAATGAATGACCAACAACTGTAATTAATGTCCTTATGCGGCTCCCTTTCCTTTTGAAGATAATTGCCTAAATTATCCCTTACATAACAAGAACAAAACAATACTTATTACATAAAATATCGTAGGAGGAATGTCTACTTGATATTGTCTCAGTTGTTTTAAGACGGTATTTTGACACCATAAAAGTTTCATACAAATGTTTACTTAGAAAGGATACAAAAAACTATCTCTGTAACTTGTTATCATCAGTCCATATTACGAGGTAAGCTCAAGACTGGAATCCTTAAGGAAAAGTAAATGTGGACATCCTTAGCAGACTCGACGGTGGACTATCATTGACGTAGTAGGCTATCGGTAAGACTAGAAGCAAACAGCAAGACACACTAAGATGGCGACGCATAATGGACGCCCTCTGCCCACTTTGGGGATGTAGAATATTAAAAGAACTCTGTAGACACCTATTCTAAATAATAAATAATAAAGAGGGAAGATTTTATTGCAGAATTTTTTAGTTCAATGAAATATGCTGCAAGTTGCAACAGATTGCTCAGATTTTTATAAAATTGAAAATAGATATGGTCTAGACTTTAGACATTGGGTAAAAGTTAGACGATAGTTTATAAACCGACTTCAAAAAAGGAGGAAGGTTTCTCAATTCGACCGTATTTATTTTTATAGTATATAAACTTTTGAAGAGGTTGAAAAGGGGATGAAAATTTGTATGGATTTAACCAAATGAAATATATTACAGCTAGTTATTCATATATTTGCGAAAGTTTATGAAGATGTATGGATGTTTGTTACGCTTTCGACTCTAAACGACTGGATCGAATTGGATGAAATTTGCTATAGACATAGTTCAAATCTTCACCAAGGACATAGATTACTATGTAATGCTAACTATATAAAGGGTTGTTTTTTAAGAGCCTCAAAACTTGTATGGCTTTTAAGCTTTTACATCTTTAATAATTATATAACAAATATTTAATATCCATATGCAATATTTTTACGTTATATAGGTAGTTTGTTGTAAGCAAAACATGTAGAAAATGCATCGTGCAAATACTTCTGTCTGAGAAATTATGCAAAATAAACGAAAGCTCACATCCATGTGTCTATAAAGTTAGGCATAGTTCAGACGAGAAGGTATTTGCTTAGTTGGAGAAGCTACTTACGTAGTGATGAGTAATATATTTTCTTACTATCTTGACTTAGCGAATATCTTTAACTCGTAGGTTTCACCGGCGTAAACGTTGACGCTGTATTTTAAGATAAATTTTGGCTGATCAGTTTATAAGACTTTCAAATAATTTGGCTTGTTAAGCATTTACTACATTAAGATAAAAGTACTCTACGATAAAAACAAATTTATATGTCAAAAAGATCTTTACAAGGGTTACCTTAACCTGAGCTTCGATGAAAAAAATAATAAGATTACTTATCCTTGAGATATACTATACAGAAACAATTTCTCTCTATATATCTCCTTTGGTAGCACTGCAAGAAAGTCCCGATCGATCAAAAGAGTAAACTTCTCAAATGGTAGCCCCATTATAGACGTAGATAGATCATACACTAAGACCTAGATTAAAATCAAGAAGAAAATGCAGCTATGAAAAAGTGAAGGCTATGAGACCAGGACTGACGTCAATCATCTCTAGGGCATTTAGGACTAGGTCAGACTGAGATAGGCCTCGAGTAGGACATAGGACATGTTGTCAATAAATTAAGAAAGATAATTACTATAGTCGCACGCATGTCCGAAGCCTATATGCACGTATGCCCACATTTCCTGTTCAAACGGGCAACCATTATGATACCATTATGTAACGTCATTGACATTTCAATAAGTGTTAAGTTTTTTAAGCATCCGATAGCCTTTCACTAAATACTGTTAACGCATTTATATCGCATGAAATGCGCACATGTTACCTTACAATGGCTAGACAAAGCCGAAATTCTCACGTACTTGTAAATCAAGACAAATAAACATAAATGTGGGAACTACTACAAACTTGAGTGATGATTTTATTGTAAGATGATGTAACAATCATTGGTCAAAGTCATAATTTTAACCCTAGATACAAAAACGAATTGGAATAAGTTCGTGGGTGTTCATATGCATATATCTGTGATATCGTTCGTGTCGTATAACCAAATGTGGATTCCATCTTCTACATTCTTGTTTTCTGGCATTTGGCAATCAGTTAAAGATTACAATTTCTTCTATATCTTCTTAATATGAAGTAGACTAAAAGTACATGTTATGTGATATTTCTAGCAATAGTAGGTAAAAATTAATAGTAAATAATTAAATAAAAAAAATACTTTATTGACGCACACAAAGAAGTACTCATACAAAGAATAGAATAGCCAATTGGCGGCCTTAAAGCTACGAAGCGATATCTGTCAGGCAACCATAGGCGATAAGAAAAAGTTATTTAAAATAGATAATACCTACATAGCTAAAATAGTCATACAACATACAATAAAAAATATCTTCTAATAGGTAGGTATTTTCTAAACGGTGTATTCTATTAATAGTAGTTATCTTAAGACAATAGTAAGTACATATATTGCAATGTCATTCACACCCAAACACATCCGGACATTCGCGAGGGATTGCAAAATAAATCATTGTCTTATAAAATATAATTTATTACGTATAAATAAATTTAATCTTCATATTAAATTATATAATATTGCACATACGATTAAAAGAGATTACCTAACTAATTAGACGTTAGAATTCACTGACTGTAAAATTTGCATAGAGCTGATATAAAAAAGAGGATTTATATTAAAGGTGTTGCCCGCGACTCCGTCCGCGAGGACTTTCACATAAACTTCGACCCCCTTTCCCCCTTTAACCCTTTTTTCCAGTTAAAAAGTAGCCTACGTTCTCTCTCAGGCTCTAGACCATCTGTGTATCAAATTTCATTACAATCGGTTCTACAGTTTGGCCGTGAAATCGTAAAATTATAAAAAGTTTCAACCCCTCGCGCAACCTTTTGGGGGTTGATTTAAAAAAAACGTAGCCCACGTGGTGCTGAGACTATCTTTGTACCAAATTTCGTTCTAATCGGTTCTGTAGTTTTACCGTGATGGAACGACAGACAGACAGACAGACGGAGATACTTTGGCATTTTTAATATTAGTATGGATACCTTAATATATCTTATCATTACGTAGTATAAAATAAAACCAATTAACAAAGTCGCTTCCATCCGTCTGTCTGTTTGCTTCTACAGTATGCTTAAATGTTTAAAATTATGCAATCGATTTTCATGCTGTTTTTATGATATTCAAGAGCTAGCAAGCGATATATTTCTTCCAGACAACAATGGCGATGAAAAAAGTATCTTACAGTATTTTAGTAGTAACAACATAACCGTTATTAATAATATAATATCCACAGACTACCAGGAACACAGCGCACTGTGGCGGTCAAGCTGCGAATCTTATATAACAATCGAAGCCCCAAGCAAACCCGTTTCGTCCAGCTATAAGGAAATTTCCGAGTCAACTAATCACACGACGCAATATAAATTGTACTGGAAACACAAGATATAAACGTTTCACAAATCACGTCCTAGTAACGCTTCTTAGTTCTTGAGGACATTATGTATGAGGTAAATCTTGTTAGATGTAAGATTTAAAATATGTAACAAGTTAAGTAACCCGGTAGTCTCTTTTATTTACAAACTGTTTGTCGTGGTTTCATTCGCATTCTCGTTTAAATATTCTTTGGTAAAACCTTGTCCTGAAAACAAGCAAAATTATCTCATTCGGTGCAATAGATCGGAGTTATGTACGCTCATACATTTTAATGATATTTATGATATGTAAATATTAGTGAATACCTAATGTTCTTCAAAATAGTAAAAAGTAAGAATGTCTTTTTTATGCTTTTCCGCAAACATTACTGAACCGATAATTATGAAATTTTGTAGACATATTCTCGGAGATACGTATCGGACTTATTACTTCCGATATTTATTTATTTGATTAATATCATCACCAATGTTAGTTGACCAGCGGGTAAGAGCTAGTTATATCTAATATATTTTTATCATATTATTATGATGATGAGCGCAAATGTCATTAGATTATTTTACGTAATTAAGTAATAAGGAAGATGAACGATAAAAAACACGATCGTCCGTTAATTATACAATTTCGTAATAAATCGAAACAATAATGACCCCAAATCTCAAAATGAGAGGGCTTGTGCAACCCGGAAACAAGAAGGTATTAAAATAAAAAGTGAATGTACGCACGTAATATCTTCTATAATAATTATAACTGTATAAGTACGCAATGAGAAATAACCTCTGAAGATTCTCGCTGATGAACCGGCGTCGTAGTTATGACAGAAGTCTTTTAGGCTTATTATTGTTTGCGAGGAATGTATGTGTTGACGAGATGCTTTAAGTAATATGGGTCCAGTTAACACTCGTAAGCGATGCAATTTAAATTAATTGATGAAGCTGGTCGAAAATGGCTCAGGGTTCAGAAAAAAGCATATGCCACGCAAGATTAAGCTAAGTAGAAAATTTTCTTTAAATAAGTTATAAACTTGAACTATATTGGCCCGCGATATAAAAGTTAAAAGCAGAATTCAATGCTCTTGGAATCCGTAAGAAGATTTCTGAAGGTTGTCTGACATATTGTATAGTACGCGTCATTTATGCTTAGCGCTGAACGAGAATAGCTGCGCATCGGTAGATTCGCGGGCGTAATTGACGTATTAGTGCAAGAAAGACAACACGACTGGGACAATCAATCAACGCTCGCGCACCCGACGATCATGCGCCCCGCGCGCCGCGCCGATACCTTATTTTTGACTTCTGCGCATGTTTCGTTCAGCGCTAAAGATTCGTGACGCGTACTATACGTCTGTAAATCAATCGAAAGATTTCGGTAAGGGTATAAAATATAGGTATAAAATAACATCGTGGAATACTTTTTTTTGCAAAATCATTCGTATGACATAATAATATTTGGTTTGCCGAGTAAAAGTATAAGCACCTGCTTACCTATATAGCTACTTTTCGTAACTTAATCATGGTGTTCGTAACATAAGTATTTTAAGAGGTTACATAAAATTATGCACGTAGTTCATTACTGATGAGTTGTAAATTGTAATGTCACTCATTTGATTACAGTTTTCGTGTCAATTTGATCAACAAAACATGTTTATTACGTAAGGTTTACATGGGGTGTAACATGATAATTTATTACTATATAATGTAGAAACTACAGTATGGATACATACAATACTTTGTATCGCGGTATATGTGGGTTATCTTGTTTTAAACAAAAATATACTTTATTAAAACAAGCCTATTAATAAAACAACATTTTTTTACCATTGTTGATATAAAGTAGTGGTTAGCCTGATATTATGTCATGTTTTAAATACTATTAATCAAAATCAAGAGATAATAAACATATTAGTACGATCCGCTATATTAAACGGTTCCTCGTTAAACAACTTTGTCGTATCTTTGCTAGCGTTGTTTAGTGGAAATTTACAAGTTAAGAAAGTAGATTTTACAATTTTTTAGCTCTGGAAAGACAGATTACATATTGCTTATTCGCTTAAATAACTAAATAAGCGACTTTTATAGTGATATGACTGTTATTAATGAGACTGTTATTAATTTCGGTTCTAGTTCTAATAAATAATATTTAAGGACTATACTTTATACTTTAGGTATAATTTCGAAGCAACGTTCAGAAAGTACCTATTTCAACAACCACGGTTGACAGAAATTAAAAAAAAAAATAAACTTACATTAAATTAATATCTTTCGTAATGGTTAAAACATTTAAATAATCAAAGTCAGGATATTTTTTAAACTAATAACTTTAATGTTTTTAAACTAGAATATGACTCATAAATCGAATCTCAAGGACGTTATGATCTAAAATAAAATACGTCAGATTGATGTGCAATTGAAGTGTAAACGTCTTTCAAGGTTACACTACGAATTTGTACAAAGCATGAAAAAAATGTACTATTAAATGGATTACAGCGCAATATACGCTTGGCCTTTACAGAACTTAAGGACTGTCTTCCCAAATCTACTATCAGAGCTATTCGTACGAAGTTCCTTACTGTTCATCGTTGTTATAATACACATGCATTTACAGCGTCAGCCTTACAACATCACACCTGAAGAGTTAAACGACTACAGAAAACCGAGACGGGATTCGATAGTACCCCCTTGGGTTATGATGTCTGTGATAATATGCGTGCCTTTGGTGATCCTAAGCCTGCCCGTAGTACTTTTAAGGAATTTCTTAGAAAGTGCGCACGCTTTGCTGGCATGGTCTCTCGCGTTGTTAATAAACGCACTTGTAACGGAGGCCCTTAAAGTGCTTATATGCCGTCCGCGACCAGACTTCTTTTACCGGTGTTTCCCTGACGGTGTCGTAACGTACGAAATGGCGTGTACGGGAAATGTACAGGATGTTGTTGACGGGAGGAAGTCGTTTCCGAGCGGGCATAGTAGTTTTTCGTTTTGCTCGCTCGGGTTTTTGAGTATTTGGTTGTATGAGAGATTGGTGCAGTGTGAGGCGAATGTTCGGATAGCGTTGTTTTGTTGCATACCGCTGGTGTTGGCCGCTGTGATCGGGTTCAGCAGATGCTGGGATAACCATCACCATTGGACGGACGTAGTGGCGGGCGCTGTCCTCGGACTGATATCGGCGCATATTTGTTATAAGAGTTATTGTGTGCCTACATTGGTGACGGTTAGAAAGTAATTGTATAATAAATGTATTATAAGATTGTGACTTTTTTATTTTTTTGTCAATGAATGAATTTGATGAATGAATGAATTTTAATAAATGTGTTATAAGATCAAGATTTTGTAGACGCAATAATATCCTAATTAGGACGTGTTTCACGCGTAACGGACAAAACAATCTCTCTTGTTCTTATTGGTTTTATCATTTATCTCTTTTCTATCGTTTTACTAGTAGTGTAAAATAAAAGAAAACTACGTATGTGTGCTGCCGCTACTGTGAGGAACACTTCGGTTGATAAAGTCGTATAACATCTATTTAAAGTAATATCATTTTTATTTAGGTAAAACGATAATAAATACGTGAATGCACTTACAAGAGATGTCTGTGTATAGTTTAACCAACTTGGAGTATAGGGTATGATATAGTTCGAATAAAACACTAACTTTAATAAAATATTTATTTAAAGAACATTATTAAGTACACATATATCGTTTCTTCAATATCTTACGCTTATTTTCATTTCTGAAAGAAATAGATACCATTTTATTTTGAAATCAAATTATTTTGCGTTATATTAACCAACTATAAAGGGGCCAGCGATAGACGAATTTAATATTTTTAAACGAACATTTTTATAGGCCTATTAGTTGATAGTATAATAATAATTAAAAGCATATCTATTTTTGCTAGCTAACAATATGAGTGAATTGGAAGACAACTGGCTTATGATAGAGACTGGGTTAATATTTTTTTTTAAATCATTTTTTTTTTAATGTTGCACTTCGCCACCGTTTTAAATATATTGTTCTTATATGAGTTTTCATGTATTTGGTTGCCTGGTAGATATCACTTTTAAGTGATAAGGCCGCCAGTTACAACATTTCCAATAGTTTAGGATTGTTTAATATTGTAATATCTATATTGTAACAAAGAATAAATAAATAAATAATATAATAAACTTGCTATAGAAACATATAAAACGTAATAGATGAGATGAACGTATGAGATTGTACATAGAAAAAAAATATTTCAAAAACAAAACTACAATAATTTCAAAGCATTACGTATAAAACTATTACAATCATTATATAGTATAAAAAAGTCGCTTTCATTTGTCTATCCCTATGTATGCTTAAATCTCTACAACTACGCAATCGATTTTGATGCAGGGCACAGCTAGTATCATTATATATGATTTGGTATAATAATATATTGTATAAATACATGTAGCAAACATTATCTATTCTTTTTAACCGACTTCAAAAAAGGAGGAGGTTCTCAATTCGTCTCCATGTATAATATTTTTTTTGTGTAGAATTGGTGAGTTTCATTTAAATGTATGGTTTTGTAAATACATATATTTAAATGAAACTATTTAATTGTAAAATGTTTACTCAATGTTTTATTTCGTTGTATTTATTTTCTATATAATATATAATATTATATATAATAATAATAAACTTCATTTTCTTTGCCAATTAATTTAATTTATCTCGGTGATATAAAGTTTAGGCATTCTATGGGAATTATATTGAATTTTTCTTTAAAAATACAATTTACACTGTTCATATGGATAACTAATACGAACAATTGTAACATGCATACATTTATATAAAACTTATTCTGTAAATATTACAACAAAATTACGTATGAACTATTAAACAGTTTAAGATGAGGTTGAAACTAGTGTATAGATATAACAATTATAGATAATTAAAGTACAAATTAACTATTACTGTATACATAAAATATATTTAAAGAACATTGTACATATATGCTATAAAAATCTCTGGAATGTTCCATAAAAAATGCTTAAATTTATTTTCTTTCAAACTTTAAAATAGCCTATTATGTACTTTATTTAAACGTACGTATAGTATTAATTAAAAATAAAAAAGATAAATGCAAAATTAAGTTAGTTAAAAAATTAAAAAGCTTTTAGTTAAAATTAATTTTGTAAATAGTTTCTTTGTTGTAATTCTAAAAGACTTATTGTTACCATGAATCGCTAAACTTAGCACCTAACATTCTCTTTTACCCTTAAAAAGCTTTATAAATATCATTTTGTATAAAATTTAGTTACTTTTCCTTACCAAAATATCTATAGCTAACAGTACATATTTACTTTAAAGGGATCCCAAGTTACGAGTCTAAAGCCTTACTTTAAACGACTAACGCTCAAATACTTAAACGCCAATCAAATCTGAGTACGACTCAAATCAGCTATCTTTAACAAATCCGTTAAAGTAACAACTTAAGAGGTACTTAAATTTGAATAGCGTTTTAGTACTCGACTTACTGTCAAAGAAACTCATATAATATAATCTACATACTAGCTAGATATATATAAGTATGTATGTATATACATATAAGCAAAACCAACAACTTGGCACCTAACATATACATACTTAATCATCATCCTCCTCATCGTCGTATATAATATCTATAGGGTTAACAAACCGTATTTCTATGCCCCAATACGGCATCGCTATGGCCAAAAAGGCCGCTATGAATTTCAACATACGTATCATTGTTAGGAGTCACAACTCCTCGTTAACCTGTAAAGATTGCTTGCAGAAGTTGTACATATCTTCCATAGATCGGTCCCCTTCATACGTGGCGAGAAGCGACGCTTCGGAATACAGCTTGAACGTTGGCAGGGTTTTTATTTGGGCGAAGTCTGTGGCTTTCAAATTGTCGTTGCAGTCGATTCCCACCACTTTAATAGATACGTTCTCGCTTTTTAGTTTTGTAGCTAGGCGACTGAATTGGGGTTTCACTTCGTTGCAGTGGCCACACCCTGTAACAAATTTATTTTTTTTTAATTTTTGAGCACACGACCGTTTTCGGTATTAAGCTGAATAAACATGAAAACTCCTAAGCAAAAAAGGCAGCTCTTGGACTGCATGTTCGCTTCTTGATATTAGTTGTTTTTATGCAGGTTATTTATATGCACGTGCGTTCAGGATTTGTTCATTATAAAGAGATCTTAATATTTACCCGATGCAAGCTAGTTATTATTACATTTTTTTTACTTGATATAAAACAAAGTCACTTTCTACTGTCTGTCATTTAAAACAAACGATTTTCCTTCCGTTTTTCTTTATCAGAGAGATTCAAGAGTAAGATTTGCGTATAAAACACCTATTATATAAGCATGCAAAGCCCGGGCAATGCTAGAACATATTACTAAGTATAGTAAATTAGTTTATTAAAATAACAGTTATAATAAATTAAATAACTAAACTTACATTGAGCGTGAAACATGACAAAGCTAGGCGTTGTATCGCCAATCACGTCCATAAAGTTGTTGTCGTCGGCCATGATCACATTGACCCCAAAGCCGGACGCCGATTGGCTCTTAACGCCCTTCTCCTGACGAAGGGTTGAGTCTATTTGCGTGTGGATGTATTGCACGAAGTCTGCGCTCTGAAACGGTTTATTATTTATTTTCTTATTTATTTCTTTAATAAAGACAACCTGCTCATTCTAAAACATACAAAGAGTTACAAACATACAAAAAAGCTATACTATATTATATAATAATTATAGCTTTTAACTGCTTCTTTGTGCGCTTTGACTCGATTAATATCAAAAAGAATCATTTTTAATTACCTAATTAATTATTAGGTACCTACAAGAATATGTGTACAAAATGTTATTATTAAAAGAGGATTGATGAGAAAGGGGATGTTAACTTTCTCTGTAACAACGGACTTTTAGTCTTCTTAGTTAATTTTCATTTGGATGTATTAAACAAAGTCTTCACTCTGAAACGGTTTATTATCATGCAAGCGGTCCCAACACTTTGTGATGTCACAAAACTTCCCCGGAAATAATTAAATTTTTTCTCTCCAAAAAATAATTCACCAAAATGACTAAATTAGTCACTGCGTTGCTGAGTTAAGCACTTACCAACACATTTGGCCATTCATTTTTATATTATAGAAGTTTACATGAAATGAAATGTATATACTATATACACATACATTAAAAAAATTGTAAAATTAATACAAACCTTCCTGCCACCAGAATAGTCCTCAACTCGTTCGAAATGGTTGAAGTATTTGATAGTGGGATAGCCTTTGACATTGAGATTGGCGCAAGTAGCCGTTTCAATAGTACAATCGACAGCGCCGAACAAAATCATCAGGTCATCTGCGAAATTCTCCGCTGCCTTCACAAATTCCGGCTTTGTAGATTTACAGTGACCGCACCCTTAAAAAAACAACCCTAACATATTAATACAAGTACATAACAAAATATGTCGCTTTTTTACTTGTTTCTAATTAGTTGTCCAGTAGCGGTCATATCTAATATCTGATTTAAATGGTTCTATGAAACATAATTTTATAAAATGCACTTTTGTATTGGGATTTTTATTGTTTTACAAATAGATGATAAACCTCTGAACATATTGATGTGCTATTTATAGTTTCATTTCATAATATCGCACATCTAGTTATTAAAAGTTATAAATGTCTATATATTAATGCATTGAGTGCTTAAGAATCTCTTTTTTAATTCAACAACTATATGTTAGAAGGCGTCACTGTCATTATAGCATTCAGTGCAAAGTTATGACAAAAAAAATCTTTAATACGCTCTAGTGATAAATTTGACTTTATAGAACTAGATGTACGATATAAACAACTGTGGTGAAGTTCTTCACATTATGTCGATGACCGTTGGTAGAGTTTCTAATTAACCGTCCACCACCGTTTATGTTAGAGATTCATTAATATTATGTTAAACATCAATATTTCATGTTGCATTGATAACGATTTACAACTGTGACATTCAGCATAACTTAATTAATATTAAGTTTACCATAAACATTAATATGTTTGTTATGGTTATAAATAAATAATTATCTTTGACAATCAATCATTTTCCTATACAAATATATTATTGTTTATGTTACTTTATATTCTATCTCTAACATTTATAATTAAATTTATTTATTTTTATGTAGTTAGTCACTGTCAACATTTTTAGGACACACTGAAAATCAGCTTTGGGGATTTCGCAACTTCAACACATGCTGAATAGTATTCCCTTTTCTGTGTGTATTTCTGTAAATATTCTTTAATTAAATATTTCTTTATTTGTTTCTTTATAATAATGAGTTTTACTTACAAGGCGCATAGAACATCACCAGTGCGTGTTTGACTTTCCGTAGTGCGTATTTGAACGTGTCTGAGGTAAGATGGCGGACGGCCGTCTCTTCTTCAGACCAAGGCTTCTCTGGAGGTGGAGTTACTGGCTCTTGAGGATCCTGGATACAGTCAATTGAATATATGCATAAATTTAAGAAATAAAAATAATATTTTTTTTAATATTTATGTCCATGTTAAAATTCGCTCGGATATTACAATACACAAGTTATAAACAGTTTTTCAAAACTCAAAAATAGCACTCATTTTTATTTTTAATATACTTTTTTAATTTTAATCGTTTATGTTATTGATACTGATTTGATTGCGCAAAAAGGAGTTGCTTTTGCCCGACCCAAAAATGACTGGATGATAAAAGTCTGACGTGTCTGTCTTTGTGTGTGTGTGTGTGTGTGTGTGTGTGTGTGTGTGTGTGTGTGTGTTTTGTTTGAAAGGTATATCCGTCGAGTGATCTTAACTACGTTTGGTGGAAATCGGTTCAGGTCTTCAAGCTCATCAGAGCGTTTGTTAGGTGTGATAGGAATGTCACACGCTCAGTTTGCTTAAGTTTTGTCCTATCGGGGGTTTATGTATTTCTAAAACTGACTTATTAGCAACTAAATAAAGTCCAAAAAAAAATTCGAAAGAATGTTCTAGTTAAAAGCTTCTCACCTTCATAAACTCGACGATTTTATCATCAGTCCTATAGTTGACGTCGTACTGATAGTCGCCTTTGTTGAAGTACTTTATAGACGGGTACCCTTTGACGTTGTACTTGGCGCCGAGATCTTTTTGCGCTGTCACATCCACCACTGCTATGAGACCTTCGATCTGAAATGAATTGTCAAAGTCAAAGTCAAAGATATCTTTGTTCAAAGTCAAATATAGATTTATTCTAATAAGCTACATAATTATATGTAGTAACACTTTTAAATCGTCATGGTATTACAAAACAATCATTTAACAACAGGAAGGCAGTTTCTACAGAGAAGAATCAATCAAGGCAAGAAACTCTGATAGTTGTTCATTATATAAAACAAAGTCGCTTTCTTGTCTGTGTAAATGTATGCTTAAATTTTTAAAACCTATTTTCATGTGTCTTTCTATCAGTGTTGCAAGAGAAAGGTTTTTGTGTCATTCTTGTATAAGTGTGGTTACTAGCGATTCACCGCGGCTTCGCTCTTATATATTATGCATGTAATAAATTATCTTTTAATTTGGATCAATCTGCACATGGTGTGCAAATTTAATTTCAAATCGGTTCAGTTGTTAAGAAGTCAATCGCGGACAAACAATGTGACACGTAATACATACTAATATTATAAATGCGAAAGTATCTCTGTCTATCTGTATGTCTGTCTGTCTTTCCATAACGCTAAAACTACTGAACCGATTAGAACGAAATTTGGTATACAAATGGTCGAAAGCCTGGGGAAGGACATAGGCTACTTTTTTAAATTAACCCCCAAAAGGTTGCGCGGGGGGTTGAAACTTTATATAATTTTATGCTTTCACGGCCAAACTGCTGAACCGATTGTTTAGTACACAGATGGTATAGAGCTTAGAGATAAAACAAAGTTATTTTTTAACTGGAAAAAGGGGTTATGAGGGAGGAAAAGGAGGAGGGGGTGTCAAAGTTTATATGAAAGTCCACGCGGACGGAGTCGCGGGCAGCAGCTAGAATTATATATAATAAGAAAAGCCGCTAGTTTTAGTGTACAATAATAATAATAAAAACAAACAAACCTTCTCATTCTTCATAGTTTCTTGCGCCTTAACGAGTTGCGGTTTCAGATTCTTGCAATGTCCGCACCAGGGAGCGTAGAACACTATGAGCGCGTGCTCTACGCTCGCGAGAGTGCTATCGAAGTTATCCACTGAAAATCAACGTAATACCATTAAAATTAAATCATTTTCATTTTCATTGGGATTTTTATTATGATTGTAATCTTAAATTATAAGTGTATGTGTGTAGGCGGATTGTTTAATCCGCTGTATTACATTACGCTTAGCCGTTTTAAATTGTCTTTGTACCAAATTTCGTTCTAATCGGATTAGTTGTTTTAGCTTGATGGAGAGACAAACAGACAGAGTCACTTTCGCATTTATAATATCAAGTATGGAAGTATGGATTGCAAGGCGAGCTTTGACTTCAAAGTAGAAGATATACTTGTAAACATTCCTTTTTAATTATCGCATAATACGTTTAATACAATTCAATATTGTTTTTTACAGATACACTATACTTTTATCAAAATGTTATATTGAAAACATGTTGTTTTTAGTAAAAGGATAGTGTTGGAGCTACAATGCAATCCCGGATAATCTAGGTCATTGTGCGAACTGAAAATCGATACGAGAAATACCTGTTGCTACGCATCGTTATCGTTTACTATTGCAATGTTTTTTATTCGGCCCTATTAGTCGCACCGTGATATTATTAAGCCTAAAGCCTTCCTCGATAAATTGACTATTCAATAAAAAAGAATTTAGCTTAGTGAATTTTTAGAGATTTTCGTACGTCCGCAATATCGCACTATTTATGAAAATTTCGGGTAAAAAACAATATGGAAGATTTTTTCTTCTATCAATTCTTTACTTCTAAAAGTATTTTCTAAAAAAAATTAATTAAATACACAGAACCTTTTATGCAATTCCATATCCGTTTTAAAAACATTATCACAATAATAATTGTATTAGTATAATCATTTTTGTATATTGACAGAATTTATTTTGAGTATTCTGTCAATCGTCGGATCGTTGAAGAAAATATGGAGGAACTGTCATTTAATAGGCCATAGATTAAATTAATAGCCAGTGTTTATTATTACCAAGTATTTTGTCTATAATATATAAAAGGAGAAACTGAGGGCTAAACGTAGGCACTTGAAATTATTCATTGTAACCTGTTTTTAATTCACTTAAAATTCACAAATAATCT
>JADANM010005835.1:8514804-8535634 GCA_026213755.1 Eurema hecabe | reverse complement strand
TTTTTTTAATATTGATATGCGTCACTATAAATTGCTATTACAATTGAGTTGGTAGACTTGGTTTTTTTGACAAGTATTGTTTTTGATGGGATCTATAGACTATCTAGGAACCTGAAACATAGAAGTGGCTAGTGGCTAAATGGCTTCACATTCACCAGTATAATATTTTTGATAATGCCTGAAAGCCTTTGAAAGGCCTGATGGAATAAGAAGTTTTTTAGTAACTCTGTAGTCTTTGAGGAATATTCTCACCTTGTACACTTCCATGAAACTTTGAACTTCATCTAACATTTGTCTATAGTACAAGTTCTCTTCTTTTAATGTTGCTTTGAGTTGGCACAGTCTTTCATTCTCTTTTAATGCTAATTCCAATTCTTTCCTAGAGAAAAGAAAAAAAATTTTATTAAGTTTTTATTACTGCTGCTTATCAAAACTGTTGCCAAAGACTTTGTTTGGACTTTCATAAAATCTTTTACCTCCATTTACCCTTCCTTACAACCCATTTTTTTCCAGTAAAAAAAATAGCCTTTTTCAAGCTCCTTTTTATGGAAAAACAAAACAGAATATATTATAAAGATGTGTATCTATACTAATATTAAAAAAAGTAAAGTTTGTGTGTTTGTTAGGGGTATTATAATATAAAATTGTAAGGGGTAATCTCGACATCTACAAAACTAATTTTAAAAATTCTTTCACCAATAGAAAGCCACATTATTGCGGAGTGTCATAGGCTATATAAAAAAAACAGAAAAACAGTTGAATTTAAGTGTTTCTTGCAAATGGTTCCTTAGCTATGAAATATATATTTCTTAAACCTAGAGAAATTATGTGACATTATGCCCAACGAAGTGGGCACGAGTCAGCTAGTCATTTAAAAAACTGTCACAGCAATTAATCACAACAATGGAACATACATCCCTTTTGTGTTTAGGCAGTAAACATTTAATATGACTCCATAAATATATACAAATATACTAACAAAAACGTGAATCAGATTTTAATCATAGCATCTGAAGTATTAAACCAAACTTGACACACAAAAAAGGCGTACAAGAGACGTCGATGTGCGGATACCAGCCTAACACCAAACTTTATTATGAAAATATATATTGCATAGTCATTTTAAGAAGAATTACTACTGAATTTTGTTTAGAATATAAATTATTAAAAGATTTAAAGTAGTAGTAAAGTACATTTAAAAAAAATAGTTATATTAATAGATGCATTACACATGCTACAATAACAAGCAATCTTAAAGCACCTACAGGAAAATTACCTGACAATTACATAACATTTAGATTTATAGATACAAATTAATATAATAATATAAAAGTAAGACAATTACCTTTTCTCTTCAGCTTGTAAAAACCAATAATTATTACTCTGTGAACTCAAAGAAACATCCCCATCTAAACATTTTACATCCATTTTAACTTGAGTACTTCTTGACAATGTATTTTTCTCATGTCTGTAACAAAAATATGATTTAAATGTTCATTTCTTTATTGACATACCTATTTCATAATCTTTTTATTCTGACTATAATAACATTGTTTCAAAAATAACAATTATGAAATAACTTATGATAAAAGTTTCTACTTTACCAATACGTTTCGAATTTATCCTATTCTAAATTCAAATGTATTGTATCATTGAGAGTCATAATAGCATCATTAGAAATTACAAAACAATCTTATAAAAATAATACTAGAAACACGAATATTAACATTACGAATAGACATCAAAAAACTCACCTAACAAAATAATCTATTATTGTCTTTTTGGGTTGTTGAGCACCAGGATTAATTGTATGCTCAGGATTCATTTGTTCCTCCGGCTTAAAAATTATAAAAAAAAAATAATTTATCATTCAATTTATCAGAAACAACGGAATAGAACTATTCAAACTTTCTTACATCACTCATTGTTTAATTTTTCTGGGGATATAATTTTTATTTAATAGCTGTTTTAATGAAATAATATTATTTATTGTTGTTTACAAATAAAAATTATTTAAATAATGTTTCGAAAATTGTAACGTATTCTCAAGTGTCAAGCGGATGTCAGCAGTCAGATTATCTGAAAAAAATAAACTGTCGGACTACAGATGCTACACAGATGTGCGCAGGCGCAAAAACATGAGTTACAAGAACAAAGTGCATTCTTGGATTTATGACTAAAAAAATATGTATCTTTTTCAAATAGATAATGAGGATTGTAATTCTATAAAAAAATAATGAATATGTCAATATTTTTTATGAACCTAATTTATCTAATTAATTATAATTAAAACAAATGGAAGCAATAATTATTGATATTTACATTAATTTTTTTTTTCCATCAAATATTTACAAGCTTTGCGGAGATACCTTGACTAATTATTCAAACGCAAGATCAATACAACTAAGGAGGGAAAAAAATATTTTTTAAATAAATCTTTTTAATTTTGTGTAATAAATGGTATTTTAACATTTATTGTTTTTTATCTGTGCCGTGGATCAAAATACTGTACCAGGTCATTAAATTAAAAAAAAAAAAAAACATCTTGTGTGGAAGAGCTTTTATTTGTTTCTCAATGTCAGAAAGGTCATTCTAACTAGACTATTCTCTTTGTTCATAAATCTATTTTCTTGCTCTCCTATTGGTTAAATTTCTATTCCATTTCAGATATCCAATCACCGCACATCTTCTCATGTTGTTATTAGAATAAAAGAGCAATTGAGAATCTATTTTATCGATATTATAACTGACTACCGGTGACCCAGCTGACCGCTACCTGGCACTTGTCGCTTCGATAGTGGTTGCATTTCGGAAATCCCCACTTTTTCGTAAAGTTTCTACGAAAAGTAAGTGAAACTAACAATCATGTTTATACTTACCATACTTTGTGAAATCAGTTCAATCGTTTTATGTTATAAAATCTCTTTATGTTTACGGATCAAGTTATCAAATTTCGATAACCGCCTATAAATTACATCACCTGCAATTATCGCAAATCTGAAATCATGTATTATTACAGGATAAACTGCAAGCATGGGTCGTAAATTTGTCGTCGGTGGTAATTGGAAGATGAACGGTGATAAGAACCAGATAAATGAAATCATAAATAACTTGAAGAAGGGTCCCTTAGACTCCAACGCTGAGGTATGTGTCATAAAATCCCCTGATTCTGTACGACTTTAGACCTACATTATTAATTATATTAATATTACCTTAATTTGTAGTATATTTTATTAAGCACTATAGATAACTAATAAAATGGGTTGTATAATACATTTTTAAACTGGATATAACTTATAGGTAATTATTGGTGTCCCTGCCATTTACCTGAGCTACGTGAAGAGCATCCTTCCTGACAATATTTTCTTGTCTGCTCAAAACTGCTGGAAAGTTCCCAAAGGCGCCTTTACGGGTAAGTTATTTTTTTAAGTACTTGCTCAATATAATGTATTTGATGCATTATTTTGGGTTTTTAGTGGTAGAATGATAAGCAAGCGAATTCGAAATATTAACACAAATGTTTGTTGTATAAAAAGTTATTAATCTTAGGTGAAATCTCTCCGGCTATGATCAAGGATGTTGGTGCTACTTGGGTGATCCTAGGCCACTCAGAACGTAGAACCATCTTTGGTGAAAAGGATGATTTAGTTGCTGAAAAGGTAAGACTAGTATAACTTCAATTATTATAGATAAATCATGTTAAAATGTTAAAAGACTTAGGTGCCATCATTTCATGAAAAAGATGTGGCCTTCTGCCCTATTAAAACTTAATCATTATATTTTAAACCAAGATGTAATGGACAGACATTGCAGTAGTCATCATTACGATGATCATTTTCGAAATAAATTTCATAAGATTTAAATTCTTAAAAATAAAATGTGAGGGTTACGTCAGATCAAACATCCTGCTGTAGTTTGTAATGTTATTTTTTCACATAAGTATGTGAGATTTAAATTTTAACATAATTTACAAAACTAGAAGACTAGCACTAACCAGTTTAGAGACTTAGTAGATAGATTTTTTTAGTTATTTTTTATCAATAACAGAAATGTTCTTAAAATCATAAAAATTTAGGTGGCCCATGCCCTTGAATGTGGACTCAAGGTCATTGCCTGTATTGGTGAGACTCTTGAAGAGAGGGAAGCTGGTAAAACCGAGGAGGTCGTGTTCAGACAGACCAAGGCTTTAGTACCTGCGATTGGTAATAACTGGGACAAAGTTGTTCTGGCCTACGAGCCAGTGTGGGCTATTGGTACTGGCAAGACAGCTTCTCCGGCTCAGGTGAGTTTTTATACATAAATATTTAAATAAATACTTCAGGACACATATACACAGCACCTAGTCCCATGCTAAGTCCCGTCCATCTAATGCCATCATATACATTACCTTTCTTTTGTAAATACATAGCTTTATAATACACGAAACATTATAGTTTCTTTAAGATTTACTTTTTTGTTTGTTGATTAAGTGAATATTGTCAAATTTAGTGGTAGGTAATCTTATAAATTCTAGCAAATTTATCGCTAAGTTCAAGTGTTTAAAGATATTTTAAATATTTGTTTGTGTAGTGATGTGTGAGTCCATGTATATGTATACTTCAGATAGATAATAGATAAAAAGAAGTAGATTATTGTAGATTATCTAAAAGATATTTATAATAATATGTTTATGAAGGTTTTTTAATTTTTTTTATATGGCTTTCGCTTGTCAATGTTTCAATAAAATAGTATCATTGTATGCGAACGTTTATTGCTTGTATAGTGTATTGTAGAACAGAATTGTGTTGGTAAATGCAGTATATTATACTAATCATACAAATCTATTTTATTTTTATCTAACAGTATACTAGTGACTGCAAATTATAAATATCTGGTTATGAGACTAGAGACATAGAATATATTGGAATAAAAAAAATAATTTCAGGCTCAAGAAGTCCACGCTTCATTGCGTGATTGGATATCCAAGAACGTATCAGCTGATGTAGCCCAAGCTGTTCGAATCCAATATGGAGGATCAGTTACCGGAGCTAATGCTAAGGAACTTGGAGCTTGCCCGGACATTGATGGCTTCTTAGTTGGAGGAGCCAGCTTGAAGCCCGAGTTTGTGGACATCGTGAATGCTACCAAATGAGTGCAGTATACCTTTCAGATCATGCCCCCGTGCATAATGTAATGTGGTTGAGTGTTTCATGCTAATGTCTTTAATTTATATTGGGGAAGAGAATGATACAGATTGCTGTAAAGAATTCTTTTGATATATTTGAATATGAACTTATGTATAAAAAGTGTGTTCTGTAATAGTGCCATATTTGGTATTACATCACAATTATGTAGTAATTATTCAAAGAAGATATTGTTTTACAATGATTTAGTATTTTTACAGTACTAAATAACACGCACAAACCAATGAAATTATCACTTATATAAGTAAATGAAAATTTTTAGTATATATCAAATCAAGTTTATTGGTTTGTTCATTAGTTTTTTAACTAGATATTATGCATGAAACATCAACAGCATTATAGGGGCATGCACGCCATTCATGTCATAATTATTTCCAATCATTATATGCGATTGCATGGAATACTCGGTGATGTGAATGGCCCGTTTGGACTGTTTTCCTTATTAATATCCAGTGCTATATAATCTCAACAAGTGTAATAAGTGTCTACATAACTGCTGCTTAGTACAGGAATCATTTAAACCTTTTGGTTCTTTTAAAATATATCAATGTTTAACATTGAATTAATTTATTTAACAAAGCAAAATCATGGAAGTTTATAAATAATTGAATTTTGTCTGAAATTGTTATCTTTATATGATATAATGAAATAATAAGACCAAATTTTAAATGAAACATCACTATCAATGTATTAGTTTTTATGAATGATGAAATTCAGAGAAAGATTTACTAAGCATCAATATGTTATGCTTGTAGAATTTTAAACATAGTTTTGAGATATTAATATATTGATTTGTGTTATCAGTTCGTTTGTACGTATGTTGCTATTTGTACTGTTGTATAATTTTATCAGTTGCTTAAATATTAAGATTATGTTATTTATAAACGTGCATATTAAATCAAACTTCGTCGTCTATATCAAGTTTTTTATTTTATTTTAAACAACCCAAGACAGATAATTAATCTAAAAATATAATTACTTATTTTCTTTCCTTAACACCAAAAACCCACAGTACATATAATATGAAAAATTGCTTTTTAAATTAGTCATGGAAAAAGAGTTTCATACAACTGTTATGACTATTAGTAATTTCCTTACTAGACTTATCTAAAAATGCCCTTACATTAAAATTGCTGTATTATTTACCAATCTTATATAATTGTTAGATATTAAATAACATATGTATATTAAACCTATATTTGTGTCTTTAAAACTATGAGATAATTTGAAACAAATAGTATATTCTAAACTCGATACGATGTTTATATATAGGTCTCTACATAAATAATTTTGAAAAAAGTAAAAGTATGTACATGTTTATATAATTATATAGAATATAATTCAAAGCAATTTTTTCATTATTACCTTTCGTGTTTTCAAGGATAAACTGGTATTGTACTTTATCGAGGTAGTTGTATTCTTAAAATATTAAAATATATGTATTTTTCTCTTTGACATTAATGTCTACTAAATTTGTGTATATCTAATTAAATATCATATTTTGGTCGTTTATCTAAAAGCTAGGCTCGCTCCACTGATTCGCCTGCCTTTTCATAATGTAGTTTTTTAGGGTATTGTTAAAATATCCTATTTCCCCAAGAGATACTTTAACTTCACGTAAGTGACAAAAGTTCTCAAATAATTCCAGTTAGGACTTAGGAACCAATTTAATGTACTCATTCAATCAGATCATTCCTCCTTATAATATTAGTATAGATTATTCCACCCATGCACCAAACTGCTTACAATTTCTCTTAAATATTTACTTAGTCTTTAAAAACAGCAGGACCCAAGAACGGTAAGTATTTGACTACAGGTTCTCCGTATGAGAATAGTTCTCGAGCCGGTTCAAACCATTTTGCCACAAATGAGAAGAGTAACAACCAGAAGAGAATTTTGACGATCCAATCCAATACGTATAAGCTGCAATAAAACGTAATAAGTTAGAATAGGTACCAATTGTTTTATGAAGCATACTGCATAAGACAACATGACATGACAACATTAATATCGGATGAATGCTTTATACCAAATAAAGTACATAGTTAATATTATTTATGTTTATTATCCTCAACTTGAAATTTACTTCGCCTTATTGTATTTATCCCATAAAGTAACGTTTATTGTTTCTAATCTTTCACTATTGTCATTTGTCATTAGATAGATGGGCACATTTCAAAATCCATTTTTAGAAATTTTGGACTAGTACTATTTTAGGAAGGTCAAGAAGATATACTGGAGTTGTTACGGTCATACAAGGAACAAGAAGTAGTTCTAAAGTACTTACAAGTTATGATACATCCTGTTAATATGTATCTTGTTAGGATCTTCTTTGAGGCAGTACAATCGACCGCCTTCCACACAGCCATGCATATATTTTTCCCTATCCACATCAGTCAGATCTGTATTGAAGGTTTTTCGATCTTCTTCAGTTAGTTTTGATGGTATGCTGTCGTAATTTGGACATGGGAAGGTCCACGGTCTCATAGTGAAGTATTGCAGTACTTCTAGACCTTGACTTATTCTTTCTTGCACTCGAAGCATGCTGTAAAGTGTGGATTTTATTCAGAAAGAGTTACGTATGAAAATTCTAATCACAGAGTGGTGACTCAGTGGCGTAAAATGCCCAATTATGCTGAACCTAATTGTAACGTGAATTAGTTTTAGTTGGAGTGTGCTGAAGTTGAAATATTCAACATTAAGCATTATGCCTCAAATTGGCTATAGTGCTATAATTGGAAAACTAGGCAGGAACATTTGTGCTTAATATAAAGTGTAGATGAATATAATTACAATCTTAAAATTACTTACAATCGTTTCTGTCCTGTGATAAGAAGCAGGAAGTCTATACAATACGCCGGCATAAGATGGTAAAATATTCTCTTGAATTCATGCCATGCAAAGTTGGTAGTTATGTCACCGTTAGGGTACCACAGTGGCCAGGCTAGAGGGTACTTTCGGCCGTAGTCCTTAGCTATATTCAAAACATCTCCCCAAGTGGTAGGTTTTTGGTGACCGATGTTTATATTGTATATTGGTATTACTTCTGGCCTGTGGAAGTAAGATTGAAATTTAAACAATCATTTTAAAGTTTTAGATATTTCAATAACAAGGTTTTACTGTATAACAGAATCGTTTCTTGGTATATTTTTGTAAGTGGGTAAAAAATGATTATGAAAATCACGATATTATATTAAGATTAGGTAATATTCGCCATAAATCTAGTTATGAATACAACTTGTAACTTATTCGAATAGACTTCTGTCAACCGTTCTATGATCCTAACTTTATTTAATTCTCTTACTTGCCAAATAACAATTGGTACAATATCTTTCTTCGGGTAACTCGAGTTGCCTCGTTCCACAAAAGGCTATACTCACTTTTCCTTCCTCATCGCTTCAATCATAGCCAGCGTAATGATAGCATTGATAGCCGTGTCTACTGGTATGACTTGTGCGTATAGACTGCCATCACACAGCATACTCCTTATGACTCCTTTGCCAGCACCCAGCATTAAACCAACAGGCCCGTTAAGATTGTCCACCCATCCTGGTACCGGGTCTGATAACGCTGGGCAAACTGTAATGACATCACACAAAATGAAATATCTTAATCTGTATATTTTTTCATGATGAAGTGGGGAGACGAGCTGGACGCACTCCTGATGGTAAGAGAAACGCCAGCCCATAACCAATGCAGTACTAAAGCCAAACTTGGACAGGGGTGCACCGACGTTCCCCACTTTGATCTATTCTGTGTCTTCGTCTTTGAAGAATATAAAGAGTGCGACTATATTAAACTGTTAGTGTTGTCAGTTTGTCAGTCATCGTATTTTACTATGTTTTCCTTTTTTGACTACATAATTTAATCTTATCATCTTCTCTAATATAATTGACATATCTAAATAACATAGTATCTACATATTTAAAGATAAATTCGGACAAAATTATTTAACCAACATGTATGTAACAAGTACCCGCTTTTTGTCGAATTAATTATCAAATATCTCAGACTTATTTTAAGTTAAGGTTACGAGCACTAACAAGTTCATTGACACGTGTAATTAGATACAATTTTTAGCAGACATTATTAAGTCTCAGTGCAGTGACCATAACTATTATGATAAAGCCGCGTAACAAGAGACATCATAAGGATATTATTGTATTTGTATTTTGTATGTAATTCGATATGATGATGCTTGTGATTTGATTCTTTGAACTAACTGAACTTCTATTAGATACGCTTTCAAGTTTCCATTCTGATATTCATAGATTCCACATATGAAGGTATTTGATGCAGGTTCTTTTTGTAAAAGGAAACGTCTTAAGCTTGTATTAAAAATGTATTAATGGAAGTCATGCTTATAAATAAAATTATCATTTCGTGTACAATTAAAATGAAGTAGCTATTTATCTACCTTCGTAACTCTCAGCTATTATTTTGAAATAGGCATATGGTTTAAGAGGAATGGAGTAAATATGATCAAGTAATTCTATTAGACACATTGAGATTATTTTGTATGTACCACATTTCCATTTTCGTACATTGAAATGCTTATGCTTATTTCTTCTATATTTTTCAGTTTCAAACAGACATTAACTCTATTTAACACTCACAAATAATACTTATACTAGTACAAGAAATTTTAACATAAGTTCATTGGTTTCAGCATACATCATCCAATATTAATCTTGCTAGTTACCCTTTTATATAGCAGCACAGATAACTTATATATTTACCTATACTAGGTCTTGCAATGACCACAGGCAGAGATTCGAACGCATCAGAGACAATCGACTCAGCCAGTCTCTTCGAGAAGGTGTAGCAATTTGGATGCGCGCCAAGCAGAGATGGCGTAAGAAGTGCCAGCTGTTTGTCGTCCAGCCATTCAATTAGACGCATTACATCTGATGGCAGGACTGTTGGTGCGTGGATCTAGAAAAAATTAGGTGTTATATAAGGAACTGCGAATCGTTGTCGAACCTTTGGCACATACTAGATTTTAAAGGCCATTCTGTATGTTATAACGTAATTCGTGTGGTATTTTCCAATTATTGGACTGAATTTGGAATAAACGAAATTAAATTAATTAACTGATAAGGCCATGTCAACATTCAACCTACATTTACGATATCTGTTTTTTTTAAATAGCGAAATAAAAACCTTTTCCTCGAGCACTTTGTAATCCGGGTAACAAAAAGCAGTTGACAAGTGAACAACCAGCTGCAATTTCTTCAATCTTTTCGCCACATTTAAAGTCCTTTGTGTTCCACATGTGTTCATATTAACATTGTCCTTCAGCGGAGCCTCTAACCGCAATGTAGCGGCGAAATGGAAAACAACGTAAACTTCCTCAGAAAGTTTTTCAATATCACTATCAGATAGCCCAAAGTTCTCGAACAACACGTCACCTTGTAGAACCTTTATTTTCTTAAAGCTGGAAGGACATTCATTCCGAATACGGTCGAATATCTGATAAAGAAATACAACATTAATAAAATAGCATTACTTTTGCATGTCCATGTGTAGTTAGATCAATAAGCATATAGAAAGATGAAACTATTAGGCATACTTAAAGGTTAAAACCTAAAACTGTACAAAGTTTCTTGGCTACTCATAAGGCAAATTAATAAAGGAAAAAAATGGTTTGCTCTAGTAAGGTTCAACTTAATCGAATCATCGAAATACTTGAAAATGTAGCTACGGTAAATTTCGTAGTGGATATATCCGTTTATAGTGTAATGTCAATAAACTTGTAATCATTTAGCCTTCGATAGTCTGATTAAGTTTTACCTACGCTTCGTGTTTTTCGCTTGATCAATATTATTAATTATATAAATTAATCTAGCATCAGTTTATCAGAGATATATCTAAGTTTATATAATCAGTCACGATGCAGTCTATTTTGAAAACGCCTCTTACTTGATATCGATTAATAAACATTTGGGTGGGTATTTATAAGTTGCTTTTTTTATATGTAAATTGTAAAGTACTAAGATTAACTAAGCTCTTCATTCACACAAAAAAATTTATGCATATATCTCACAAGCACGACAAATAAACACCATCAAAATAAACTCACCGTCAGCCTGAGCATTTCTTCCAGTCTCTGATTGACAGACTTGCCTCTCTTAGGCCTCATAAGTATGTAAATGTTTCCTACGTCAGGTACAGTGTAGAGCAGTTTCTCAACCAGCACCTTGCCCATAAAGCCCGTGCCACCAGTGACCAGGACGCTCTTGCCCTTATAGAAATCCCTCACAGACATTCCAGCCGACATCCTGGAAAAAAAAATAGGTTGCATAGAACTCTCTTAAGCTATACAACTGGTTGGATATAAGAGGTGTGAGTACAGAACAAGAATTATCATTCGATGTTTCGATTAATATGAAAATCTTCAAAGTATTTAAAGTTGTACACAGATAATGTAAGTTTTAATACGCATATTTATAGTATTATTTTTTACGTTTTGTGCATTTACAAAGTATTTTACAGTTTTGTGTGAAAAAACTTGAAACGATATCAATTAATGTAGGTATATTTTTGTGTATCGAAATTATGAGATCTTCATAACTAAATATTTGGTTGGTGAGTTTAGCTTTCTCACTTGGCATTTATTTGGTTTTGAGAATCGTCAGGACGTTAGATACATTCTATCGGCGAAAGAAACTCAAGTGAATGGAATTAATTAGCGAAAGACTTCATATGAACAGCAACTACTATGTAATGGAAACTTCCATGGTTTGTAGTTGTACGATGCACGTTTTAAGCGTGGTGCACAACCTTGCTACGCGATGGCGTAATGAGAGTAACAATATTAAACTATGTTGAAATTAGACGTCATGTTCTAAGGTTAATATCTCGTGTAATATTAGTTACATTAACCATAACAAAATCAAAACGTTAAGGTAAAAAAGCACGTATTTAAAATGTATACAGGTACTTAATTATAATCACCATGTACTTATAAAATAAAGTCGTTTTTTAACTTTTGTCTGTCCCTATGTATGTAGATAGAGTGATTCTAGAAGACGGTTTATGTGTATTATAAATGCATAACATGCTTTTGCGAACCTGGCGCTTGGTACAAAATAGCATATACTGTTCAAAATAACTTGTATCGTTCGTATTTAAAAATCGGATCTCCGCTTTTTCGTGTTAGCGGTTTCGTCTACCATCAACGAACGAAGAAAAAGTAAAGCATTTAGAAAAATCGGACAGTTAACCGAAAGGTATGATGTAAACGCTTAGAGATCACGTGGCGGTCCACGATCTACAGCTAAGAAAGTACATATTCGCATGATGTTAAAAATTTGGTAGTAACTTATATTGGGCTCAAATAATAGCTTTATCAATTTAACCAACAGCTTGTGACCAGTATTAAGAAAGTTTAAGGTTATTTTAGGCTCTACTTATAAAGAGCTATTGGCAATGTTGCGTTTATGTATTACAAAGAAAAACGATTGTTTTAATTGTTTTCAGGTAAAAATCGTATTATGATTGTAAATAATGTGTAAAATCCAGTTGACTTAGAGTTGAATATTTGTAGTTCGTAATAAAACATAACATACTAAATTGTACAATTAATTATAGATATACTAACGTTAGTTTAAATAAAACTCTCAACATTATAAATAATACGAACTACTTCGTACCAGACAAGTTAATCCTTAATTAAAAACTTATTACGAAAGTACTTTGCATATTATATAATGAAAAAAATGAAAATGAAAAAAATGAAAAAAATGTTTTTATTATTTTATTATATTATAATTAAAAGACGAATTGTGAAAAAATATGTCTCTTCCTAGATTCCATCTACCAATTTAAGTCAAATTTAATAGAACGTAAAATAAAACAATTTTAAAGGACATTAATTACAAAGATGTTATACGATAACGCCACCTGTATTGTTTTATGTAATTGTTATTTTTTATAATATTATGCTAATGACGAACGGGTCAAGGATGTAACTTAATTTGTAGTTTACTACTTATGTAACGTCGTAACTGGTTAAATAACTATGCTTTAATATATTCTATAGACAATTTATACAAGTAAATACTGAATCTAATCAGCGTGTTACATCTTTCCAAAAACTTATATTTCTTCTGTTTTACACTCAGTAATAATTAATCTGTGACCTTTCGATAATTAAAAAAAAATCGTTATTATTTATTTTAGCGATCGTGGTATAGGTTCAGTTTCTGTTAACGAGTAATGAGTATGTAGTTACTTCACACATAGGTAATTGAATGCATATTTTATTGTCTTTTAACCGGTTTTATACGTGATTACTGGGAAAATGGTGTAGGGAAAAATCTTCAACGTAAATTAGTTATAGCTAAGGTAGAGTGAATAAACCATATCTACTGTTACACTGCATTGAACCAGCTCGACAATGTGGCACTTCTACAGAAAACAGGATGGTTTTCACATGGTATCTCAGAGATATCATATCGGATACACATCCTTTCGTTTTCCTTTGTATTAAGGTCAGCAACAAATTTAACAGGCACTTAACTTTGCTATTAAGGGCGGAGGTGGTCACTTATAACCAGATGAACTTTCTGCTCATCATGGGGATACCACCAATACCAACATGGCTCTACCACTTCTAAATTTTGTATCTGTCCTTTATTATCTTACGATTTTAACCGACCTTAAAAAAAGTCAAGTAAAACAATAAGTGTTTGTTTGGTTAAAACGATATTGTATAGATTGTTGTAGCATTTACTTGTAGAGATGTAACCTATCTTATGTTTTAAGCTGGATAGAACCGCACGCGGTGGTCAAATTTAATTTAAAAACGGTTCAGTGGTTTAGGAGTCAATCGCGGACGAACAACGTGACACGTAATTTATGTGTATTAAGGTTATACCTACGTAGAAGAAAAGAAACATTTTATGTAATTTATCCGTAATCTAGGTAAATTATGTACACAAAGATAGTAATTAAAAAAAATTACTTGGAACACGCATAGCACTAAGTTACGTAGGTTCAAGTTCCTTTCGTCAATCAAGGTTACTCTCAATTCTATATGAAAAATAACATGAATGTTATAATAAGTGTCAGGGACAGTTTCTTAACACTTCAAACGACCGCTTCGAGTAGACCTCTCAATGTCTAGTCGAATAGATCGCCAAGAAAACCAAGGTTAGGCGAATATTACAATGTTATGTTGTTTCCACAAGGCAAGAACCTGAGTATCTACTCCGAATGCAATCGTCGTCGATATCGAAAATTTTTGATACTACTAACCGAGCTATGAGACTTAATTTACTCTAATAAAGAATCGGATTGCACATCAGTTTATCGGAATGTTATCGAAACAAAAACAAAAAAGCTTTATATTAATTCGAAGTTAAAGAAGAAAATAATAAAACTCGACATCGATTGTGTTCGGAGTAGAGCTTCTGGTGTCTCTGGCAAAAGTGAAAAAGTAGTGATCGCTTCAGTTAGGCTAAAAGAGTTTTTGTATTAAATTTTGGAAACTCTTTTATATTACGTTCCTTTATGACCATACAGCTATGTTAACAGTAGGTACAGATTAGTCTCAAAAAATGTTCTTACATGAACTTTTTTCAGAATTACATCAGACTTCAAGTGCTTAATTTATTTGGATGTTAATATCACTTATTAATCAATTAACTTATTGGATTACCCCAAGAAGGTAGTTTGTATGTCTTTTGTATAATATGTTTTTTTTCTTATTTTAATTAAAGAAGGAACTTTCTGTTGTCCGGAATATAAATAAGGTAAAATAATTGGTATAACTATTTATAATTAAGAAATTGTTTTATAATACCTTACGTCAGTCACATTTAGTACGATTTAGCCAATTAGATACCTACTATCTAAGGTTTTAAAGTGTGCTATTTTTTCCTATATTTTAAATATATTTAGGTAAAGACTAAATGGAGATAGACAAACACATTAAAACCATTAGGAGCTTCAAACAAATGAAGGAGTGTAAATAAAAAATAAAAAATCTACAGATAAGTGTTCGAGTGATGCACTGTTTTTCTAAAACTGGTCCAAAGCTCTTAAACCAAGTGTGAAGTCACTGGGTAATGACCGAACTACGCGATTAAATCCTCGACTTTTAAAACATGTTCTATGCAAACTATTAGTTATCATAAATATTTGAAATGCTTATAAGCCATCGAAATTTTGAATTCTTTAAATTTTGATATGTTCAGTTACCTAATTGCTTTTTAGATTTTGTTTTAAATTTTAATTCGTACGATCAATTTCGGTTTAGCTTTTGTTATGACGTCGAGAATCTTTGCTGGTTAACAGTTATAAATTGTTTTGAACGGTTTTATGTCTTTTGTATTCGGGTAAGTTTTTTACGACTCAATTGAATATTGAAAGCATAATGTTGATACTGTAATGCAATTTGTTTCAACACGTTCTGTACAAAAATAAGAGATAAACTACATACTTACTGTTATTTCCTTTCAGATATTTTGTGCAATGCCAATCATGGGCAATTGAAAATTACTATCGGAATGGCTATGAAATTGTAAGCTAATCACTGCTTTCGATAATACCAATGTAGGTGTAGTTAGGAATAGACGGTGTATCTGCAACATAGTTGCATGCTGAAATTGTTAGGACATGCTCTTAGATCTCATCCCGTCATCAATGTTTTAGCTTTTTTATATGATAGGAAGGCGCTGACGTGTCACCTGATGGGAAGTAAAATACAACTTGGGAGGCTTCATAAAATAATTTAGGTATTTATTTTTTAAAGACCAGAAACACACTTCAGAGCAACAGTTCCACAAGTATTCGGGTGGCGATGAACACACTCAGTTAGGTAGATAAATATATACTTTCCCGGAACGCTTTAAATACCCAAGGAAGCATAATAAATGTCCACCGGAATGTATGCGTAATTCTAAGCTATACAGTATATACTATAGTGAAAACTAAGGATCAAAAGGTTAACTTCAAAAAGGGAAATTCGACGTATATTAAGCAGCTTGTTGTATCAAGTACGATTGAATTTGCTGCTTAATGCAGTTAGACGGAAATCGGAATACATTGGCAGTTTGAGTTAGTATTCAAAGAATAGTCCTTAAGCTGTACTCCGAATGTAATTGTCGTCGAAGTCGAAAAAAATTGATACCGCTTACCGAGTTTTGGAACTTCAGCTACTTTAATAAAGAATCGAATGAAAAATCAGTTCATAGTGTTGGTGACATAATTCGAAGTTGTTCAAAAATGCATCACACCTAGTCGAAATCGACGTCGATTGTGTTTGGAGTAGAGATTGTTGTCTCCAATTTTCATGGGTATCTTATTAAGATTTCCATTTAAAAAAGATAGAAAGCGAATAAAACTTCAAAGTATGATTTTTACTAACAGACCTAGTTGTCTTAAACAAAATCGTCAGCGTGTTTACAAGTGTTCTTGAACGCAATTGCGTAACAAGGTCGATAACCCGTTTTAGCTTCCACTTAGATTTGAGACCGACTATAGACATTTTTTTAGCTATAACAAAAAAATATGTCCGATGTTTTCTGCAGGAAATGAGTTCTATTCAATCTATTTAATATATTGACGTATTCATTCTTAAAAAAAATATAATTTAAGCTAATAAATGAAAACTAAAATATTACAATAACGATTTTGTACTGGTTTTGCTATTTGATACTTCTTTTGTAAAACAATTATTTTGACAATTTAATTAATACATATAACATACATATAAAAACTTGTCCGTATCTATTTTCAAAATAAACTAATCAAAAACATACATATTTCCTAACTGTATCATAGTATATTTTTTCTAGTCCATTGCAATTTCATTAGACCTTATCGACAAGTTAGTCTAATATATCCAAATAAATCTAACATCTTGCAACACTTAGTTTAAATTCTGTTTCTTTCTCACAATCTTTTATTAAAAAATGTACTAAATAATAAAATACCATATTAAGATTTTTTTTCTAATTTAGCATGCTATATTAATTTAATGTGAAATGTAAACAATGGAAACAAAACTATTATTTAAAAGTTTATTATGGCTTGATTTTTCATTTTATACAAAACCACATAGGTAGATAACAATTTACTTTTAAAGATAAAAGGCAAGAGTAGAGGCAGCTTTTAAAGAATATAAATAGATGTACTATGAACGAATCACTCCTTATCATAAGAATAAATTTAGCTTAAACAAAATAAAAAGCAATCAAATATTTCACAATTGGACATGACCGATTTAGAAAATATTGCCTAACGGTTTTAACTTTACGTTAAATAAATATCATATGAATTATCCACTTGATAATAAGGTCTTGGTCTATTGGTTACCTTGCTGAGAATTTGTAGTGCAAATATTATAAATATTTTGCACAGTGCGTTTATTTCTTATAAGTTATTTCAACCGCCTTAAACTCAATTCTTTATTTTTATTATTTACTAGCGATATGTATGTAAACCTGTATATAAACCTTCCTCTGGAATTCTCATGCAGTTTTGTTTAAATCTATCTTAAAAAAAGTGGCATGATTTTCATTGCTTAGATGTTGAGACTACATACTACATCCTACAACTTAAAAACATTACCTTAATAGTCATATGTGCAAATTGTGTTCGTTTTTCCCTTTTAAGAATTTCCGTTGATATACAACAAAGATAAGACGAGTGAGGAACACTCCGAGTAACAATAAGTAAGAGGATGTGAATGACAAATATTGCTCTTAAATAAAAAAAGTATAACGTATCCCATCAAAATTATGCGTGTCAAAATAGAAGCCAAGTTCAATAGAATTTCGTCAAAGGCGTCAAGTGCACTTAGGACTATTCAAATATATAGAAGGTTGCAAACAGTGAGTCATCGTCATCACTCACGTAGAAGAAATATTGGGAAATAAAAAGTAGCCCACGAAAATTTGAACGAATACATAAACTAAAGCTCTACTCCGAGCAAGATCGACGTCGATTTTGATGAGTTTCGATTTCGTTTTCGAGCGACGTCCAATAAAAATAAAACATTTTTGATTATGATTCGAAATCAATACGTTCAACTAATGTTCGATCCCATTCTTTATTAGAGTAGCTTAAGTTTCTTAACAAGAGTTATCATTTTTTTCAATATAGACTACGATTTTATTTGGAAAAGTATTTATTGCAACAAAACACTAATTACGCTATTGTGACAAGTATGAATTAAAGCATTTCCTGTATTTACACATGCGATCTTATACACTGAAGATGTGTAATCATAGTGTTAATTTCCAGTTCTAGTATTTCAAAATCTCACTTCATAATTAAATTTACTTAATTGTATATTTATGTAAGTAAATTACGTATATTTTTTTATATACGTAATCTATTTTTAATCCAGTAATGATTGTGAATGTGTGAGGTTGAAGGACATAAACTTTGAATGTTCTGAACTGGTTTTGATTATTTAAGCTAATAAGCTTAGAAAGTTACGAAAAAAGGTAAAATGGAAGATCATAGCTAGTGTCAATTAGCTGATAAGATCGAACATAACCTCAAGCTGTCAAGATATCATATAGTGTCTATTAAAATAATGTCATATAAACACAAATACATGTACCTAATGTTTAAAAAGCCATTTACTTAGCGATAGACAAGTTAAATGACAACGTCGTATTAATCTTCATATGGAAGCTGTTCTTGCATATTCTATTAAGGGGACACTGGCCTCAAGAAAATAATTACTTTATAAGTAGTTTATTTAAAACTACCTAGGGTTCGCGATTTCCCTCATAATATACTCGACACAAATAGACAACGGAAAGCGATTTTGTTTGTATGTTATGATTTATATAAGCACTATTCATTCTTTCACTGTATCGTTCGTCTATTGTTAAACTTTTTTAAACGTTCGATTACGAGACGTTACGTCACTAGATGACGAGAAATCAGTTCGTTTGAACTGTTACCATCGAATGTTATTTTTGATTACATCCTATTTAGAGAACTTTTCCATTAATAAGGATACATTATAAAAAATGGAATTCGGGTAACTTGGGTTTTGGGTTATATCAGACTAGCTCCGACCAAAAGGACACTGTAGGTATTCGGGTTTACTGTAAAGGTTTTGGAACGCGGTCACGCGAAATTGAGGTATTTACTTAAGCTTTGGTTAAGGAATAATAAATTTTGTATGCACTTTGAATGACTAAATACAAAGAAACTATGTTCTAAGCGATAAGTAGTTTTTGATTTTTTGAGATAATATCTGGAACTATACTGAATGGATTTTAGTAATGGTTGTATCAACAAATATTATAATATTAAAGATAAGATAAGATTATTTTCGTTAAATTCACCAGTAATCATTATACATTTGTTTTGTATCTTGAATATTTTTGTTAAATCTAATTAAGAATTTAAATAATTGTGTAACGTTTACAGCAATTTAGCAGCTTTATACAATGCTCAAACTTTCTACGTTTGGGTATGATTATGTGATAAGATTGTTATCTAAATGGCACGCGTTGGCCGTAATTTTTGTGTAAACTAGTGACCCTACGAGGTTTTTGGCTTGAACCGTTACCCGGGAAGTATCCTACTAATATAATATAATTTAAGACGTGAACGTTTGTGAGAATGTATGTTTGTTATTCTTTCACGCAAAACGGCTTGACCGTTTTGGTTGAAATTTTGTGTGTAGATACGTTAGATTAACGCATAGGATACTTAGCATTCCGGTATTGATCCGGGAATAAAAAGAAAGCGGTTAAAACCGTGGGGCACAGCTAGTGAGTTACATTGTTGAATTTTGAGAACAAGTCAACCACAAAATTGGATAGATTCAATATTTTAAAGACTATAAGGTTGTATTGGTACTGCAATTTTTTCTTGTCAAAGATAATTTGAAATTACAATCAAAAATATCTTCATAATATACTAACGTATTGCTGTTGAGGGCATACATCAACTTTTGTAGTTGAGAGTTAAAATAAAATTATTAACATTTTAGGTATCGAGTTTTCAAATATTAAAAAAAAACCCTAAACATACGGTCGAATTGAGACATCTCCTCCTTTTTTGAAGTCGTTTAAAAAAGTCAACATAGTCGTCTTAAGTGTCATTTCCAAAATTTAGTGAACACTAATTCAATATTAGTCTTGAGTAAAGTATTTTATTGGTTGCACGATGACTTGTGGTATGCTTATTTCGTCGTCCTTGTAACACGACACTCATTCATAGAATCTTTTCGAGTTAACATCATTTGTAATTTCGAATGCTTTATTTGTATCGTATACTGTACATATATGACATGAATCTTTTTTACATTTATTATGTTAATTGCTGAAGAATACTTTTGACCCTTGATCTTAGCATTTAAGTTATGAAATAAATATTCATTATAAGTAAAATAACGTATCCATTGCTTATAAAGCATTATACATGACTTTTCATGGATTGTTTTTGCCTGTGTAAAAACTGTTTCAATGATTTTGAATTTAAAATAAACCTCGCAATAAAGGCAGCCTTCGCTCTTAAATGTTTAAGTTACTTCGCAATGCTTTAAAATTACTTATAAGTAATACATAAGTAATAAGTATACTATTAGCTTATCTTATGTTACAAGAGCTTTTTGGAAAATTAACAAATTTGAATGCATTTGTTTAACAATATTAATTCTAATTTGT
>JADANM010005835.1:8492980-8507126 GCA_026213755.1 Eurema hecabe | reverse complement strand
ATTATCAAAGTGCCGATGGTTAAAACATAACTATGCATGCACTCAGTTTGATTTTAATAATTTTTTTATTCGCTATGTTTATGGTATTAGTCGTAATGCGCATAGGTCCAGTTTTTCATATTCTTTGATACAGTTTTTTGCGTCTCATAGAATTCCTACGCGTACCTACCTATACACCGAACTGTTACTCCTAACTACTCAGTGAATTAGCGCTAAGTCCTAGCTGCAAGACGCAAGAGTCTTGCAGGCTATGTCTTGTTCTTGCTCAAGTCTTGCACGGTCAGTCTTGGTCTTGGTCTTGCAAAAACGCAAGAACAAGACCAAGACTGCAAGACCAAGACTGAATTTGGGCAACACTACATGTAAGTATTATCCTCTTGAATCATTTATAAAAAAATCGATTGGGTAATTTTTAAGATTTAAGCATACAAAGGGGCCTACAAAAAAGCGACTGATATATTTTCTGTAGTTGAACCATTAAACATTAAGCCGCATAATGCGATTTATTGCTGGTAAACTAGGATGGTTAAACTTACACCTAGTGGCTGCCGGCGCCTGGTGGGTTCGCGGAAGATGGTTTCGTGCGTGTTTCTTGCAAGGCTGCGTTTGGTTTTAGTCGCTTTTGCTTTTTAGTCGGTGGGGCCCTTCTGGCCCGACGTTCTCCCCCGAGTAGGATGCGGATTTTTTTTTTTTTAATTTTTTTTTGCGGATATTCCGCCTCTGAAAATACTCTCACCTCAGCTGTTTCATCGCAGTCCTCTTCGTTATCCCGTGCCTTGAGCCTGGCTGCCATTTGCCGGTTCCTCTCGAGGCGTCCCAGGATAGAGTTCAGGACTTTATCCGGGTTAGGGATCCGTAGAACGTGTTGGAAGAAGTCCTGCGCCGGGTCATCGCGATACGCAAGCAATGTACCAGCTAGACATGCGATTACGACCACCTAAGTTGAAATAAGGTTTTTTTAAAGAGCTACTATCAACATTTGTATAGATATTATTTGTATGTATATATGTTTATCTAAATATATATAATTCAAACGTGACTGACTGACTGACATAGTGATCTATCAACGCACAGCTCAAACCACAGGACGGATCGGACTGAAATTTGCAGTGCAGGTAGATGTTATGACGTAGGCATCCGCTAAGAAAGGAATTCCCGAAATTCCCACGGGAACGGTAATTAGCGGGAAAACCCTTTTGTATGAAAAATCTAAACCGCTTTAGTTAGAAGCTTGAAATTTGGCATGCAGGTACCTTATTAAACTTAAACGTTAGTAGCAACAGGATATTGTAGTATTCCCACGGGAACGGGAGTTAGCGGGAAAAAACATTAGTATGATGAAATCTGAACCGCTTACGTTAGACGCTTGAAATTTGGCATGTGGGTACCTTATTAAACTTAAAGGTTATTTGCAACAGGATATTGCAAAATTCCCACGGGAACGGGACAAAATTATTGTGAGAAAAAAGGATTATAAGGGAGAAAAGGGAGGGTCATAGTTTATATGAAAGTCCACGCGAACGGAGTCGCGGGCAACAGCTAGTTTGTTATTATATATAATTAAAAAGTTCTGTCCAATGGTTGCCTGTTATTGTTTTGTTATAAGTACTGTGATTCAAATGTTTTTCTATATGTAGCCTTGTTTAATAAAAATGTATATGACTTTAACTTAAAAATATATTGAAACTAGCTGTTGCCCGCGACTCCGTCCGCGTGGACTTTCATATAAACTTTAACTTCCCCTTTCTCCCCCTTATAACCGTTTTTTTAAGTTAAAAAGTAGCCTATGTTTTATCTCAGGCTCTAGACCATCTGTGTACCAAATTTAATTACAATCGGTTCAGTAGTTTTGGCGTGAAAGCGTAACAGACAGACAGACAGAGTTACTTTCGCATTTATAATATTAGTTGGGATTTGAAATATGTAAGCTTTGCAATTTAATTGTACCTTTGTAAGTAATTCTATAATAACAAGTACACAAGAATTTATTTAAAATTTACATAATCACTGATAACCTCATTTATAATAAGACGGTTAAAAACGAGTCAACAAACAGAATTCACATGTAGGTACAGACAACTGCAAAAGTATGTTAACGCTTAAAATTACAAAACCTCTTTTTTCGAAAGGATTACATTGGTTGGAATGGTGTTTCTTGAAAATTACTATGAAAAGTTTGATACCTACATCCATATCCATACTAATATTATAAATGCGTAAGTAACTCTGTCTGTCTGTTACGCTTTTACGCCAACACTACTGAACCGATTGTAATGAAATTTGGTACACAGATGGTCTAGAGCCTGAGATAAAACATAGGCTACTTTTTAACTAAAAAAACGGTTATAAGGGGGAGAAAGGGGAAGTTAAAGTTTATATGAAAGTCCACGCGGACGGAGTCGCGGGCAACAGCTAGTATGACATATTTTATTGTTAAGGTGATGTTGTTTCTTTTGTAATCGACCGTACATATGTGAAAGAGACACGTTTAAAAAAATCAAACCTTTAAATAATTATTATTAGTCCTTCTGATCCGTTTATCAGGTCATATCTCAAGAATATACTTTTAAAGTTTGTGAAAAAGGACATCTACAGGATCTATAGATATGGTTATATAAGTCTGATATTCACGATAACTTTCGCATTGGACTGTACGATAAATTTGAAACTAACAACGACACATTTAGCAGTAATACTTTTTCACAAAATGCAATTGATGCATTTGCAACGCCAAGCAAAGGCGGCAATGCATTAAACATATTACAGTTATTCTATATTGTAATACGACTCCGAAATAATATTCCGTCTATTGTACGTCCTCATACTTGATTAGTGTTCTCTGGGTCGGACTCTGATTGGCATCCGTTGTGAGGATCGACAAGTCGCCCCAACCTTTGGTAAGCGTAACTTTAATATATTTTATTATACTGGCATACTATGTTGAAAGATTGCCTGGTTAAAAAGTAGTGTTCTTTAAATAACTGCGTACTAATTAATTTATCCGTGTTTTGTTTTTTAATACTTTGTACATTTATTACTCGCCAAGGGTTAGGTATAACTTCCGAGTTAAATGTTTAAAAAGTTTTATAGGAAATATTAGTTCCTTCAACGCTTTTTTCGCGAGGATAAATGGTAGGATATTAATATATGTATTACCATTATAATGTTTTTACTTAAGCTGTTCTTAGGATTACAGACGCTAGATCTGTGCGAATTTCATCCAAATTGGTTGAGTGGTTTAGACGTGATATTTAACTGACAAATGTTTTAATCATCCAATCTTTTAGTACCTAGTTTTTGTTTGAAAGAGTAACATTATTTCGATGATGCAATATACTTGCTAAACGAAATCCGATTAATTTCGTACCTAGTATCAATAAAAAATTCTTGTGAATCACACATTGAAATATAAATAATTTAATTATACTATTCTAATACAAAAAATACGCAGGACTTGACCTGACTTTGACCTGTATCCTCGGTGAACCGTTCTGAAAGTACTAGGTATTGCTTTCAATTACTTCATTAAATAAATGAATTTTATACCAACTTTAGGTGCTTTCTTATTTTGAGCGTACAAATTTATTTTTAAGTTTAACTTAGTGATAACATTTATTTATAAATGGAATATTTTGAAATCGAGATTGGTTATTTTTTTTATAAAATTGTCAAATTATTTCCAGCCAGATACATAAACGTTTTGAATGTAGGTATCATATACAAAATAATATTTAAAATTGGAACTGCATTGCCAGAGGTTACGACGTTTAATAAAAACTATAAAGCCTTATATATTGCACAGATTAATAATTCTCCAAAGGTTACGAATTCTTTAACGACCTTATCAGATCATAAATTGTTTACCACACCTGCGGTCAAAAGTGTGACCCTAGAATTAGACATTGCATGCATCCATCGAGTAATGTAGGGTAGAAAGGATTTTGCTCAGTGGAATATTGAAATATTGCTTGTTGCGAGAAATAGTGAGCTATGGTCGTTATTCAAATGCATTGTGTAATAAAAATGTCCTGTAAGTCCTCTTTTACAATGTTTTACGTAATACTTTTAAAAGGAAGTTTATTGGAGACGTAGATTTAGATTTAAACTGTTTAGAAACAATTGGAATAGCGTTCGTTTATGCATGTTGAAATGGTATCAGAAAAATACTAGTTTGATTAAAATTTTCCAATGTTTTTTAGCTACGAATGTTTGTGTGAGTAAAGTCTTTTTTTTATTTTAAATTGATTTTTTTCAAACGTCATCCTATTTGATATTTCGTGATATTGGCGCTTATATATTCTATGTACCTAGATTGTTTTTTTTTTATAAAAAAAATGTAAATTCTAATAAAAAAAAAACTTACAAATACGCGCGGATTCCGTTTGCGAACACCGAACCATTCGACATGGGTCCACTAATGACTACAGTATTTTATGAAATTATGAAAATACGAATATATTTTTGCATATTATGTTATTGTTATCTAATTGATTGGTCATGGCCAATACGGCTTGAAATTGATCTTTCACGACTGCGACGGATATATCGGCGCATTTTTATGTGAAAATATTCTGAGAAATGGGGCGTATGATTTTTTTTAAATCGGCTACTAGGATTTTGGTTGCGTTGAGAGACAGTTTAATAATAAGGGAATGGTATTTGACATTATATGTGTGAATAAAAGTATAACCGATGACGCAATTAAAGGTGAGCAAATGTTTATATTTTTGTCTCCACATACTTATTATAACAATAAAATTTAAAATCAATTCTGATCAATTCTTTCAACGAATCTGAATTAAGGACATTTCATTTGTTGTTTCGCCTATTTATCTGTAAATTTATGCAACATGTTTGCTATAATTTTACTAAATACGGTATAAATTTATTTTTTCAGAAGCCACGAATAATTTTTGAAAATGGAAGTGCTGAAAAAATTCGGAAAATTGAAGAAGGACAGACAGGGCGAAATTATGCAATTGAGGATGAAAATGGAGAAAATAAAGTAAATATATTTTTATTTCATTTTAATTATTAGTAGGTATAATATATTGAAAAGTCAATATTTCTAAAAAGATATTAAATGTAATTAAATATAGGCGGTTTATAAGTTTAAAATTTATAGCACAAAAAATGAACTTTTCCTGGTCTCATAGAAAACTTTGAAGGGCACCAAGTTAATTAACCGACTTCAAAAAAGGACTTCCCAATTTGACCGTTTACATGATTTCTTTATAATTCTTGTCCGCATTTATATCATAGTAATGCGGGATATACCTTATACCTAGCCCATTATAAAAAAATATTTAATACTAAGGAAAACCGTTAATATAATTTCTAACGAAGCTGTCGGCATCCCACGCTTACACCAATTTAATTTTCCATCGTGTGCTGATTCACTTGTTTCCAGTTTTATTCGCTTAATAATTGAAGTAAAAAACTATTTGTCAAAAATAAAATAAGAAAACGCATTGATGCTTTGCATCGAGCGTAGAAACATCTCTTAGTATGATTTTGTGCTATTCGTTCACGTAATATTTTGACAACTTTAAATTTACCTCTCCTAGTACTTAATTGCCGGAAAGTTCTTAATTATAAAAATACAAAATATTTTCATAAATCGACACCACGTTTTAATACATATACTCGTAAATATATTTTCACAGATTTTGTTAGTGCAAGTCGATATAATACGATCTAATGTATCAAATAAATGCTGTTCGCAATAATTCGATATACAATTCTTTGATGGCAAAGCGCGGGTTTCACTTACCTACTTCAAAACAATGACATCACTATATCCACTTACCTTCAGCAGAATATTCGAAGAAGGCATAATTGAATATTTTAACTTATTTTAATTTACACCCTATCAATGGTCGCGGAGTTTATGAATTAGATTTCAAAACGAAACTCTTTTTATATCAAAAATTGTGATTGTAACGACAACTGTGAGGGTGTTTTCATAAATATCGATGCTAATCCAGCAGATAGTCATAACAGGGATCGCTTGATATTATTTTTTCTTACTTTTCTACAAATTGTAGCATCGGAGGGCCATTTTATCGTATCATATCTTTATCCTTCATCGTTCCTTTTTCTCTTTTTTTAATAGCCGGATTTCTAATGTACTTACTTATGGGTTTGCAGTGTAGCTACGCGCTTGTTCATTAGGAGAGGTGGTCGCTTACCATCTTGCTCAGTTGCTCGCCATTTTATAAAATAAGCAAAAGAAAAATACCGGTTACTTCATATTATTAGTTCTTCTTATATTAGACACTAGCTGTTGCCCGCGACTCCGTCCGCGTGGACTTTCTTTTTATAAACTTTGACCCCCACTTCCCTCACTTACGAGTATAATCCTTTTTTCCTAGATTTTTTCATAAAAATGTTTTTTCCCTTTAAATCCCGTTCCCGTGGGAATTTTACAATATCCTGTTGCAACTAACCTTCAAGTTTACTAAGGTACCTGCATGTCAAATTTCAAGCGTCTAACTTAAGCGGTTTACATTTTTCATACAAAAGGATTTTCCCACTAATTCCCGTTCCCGCGGGAATTTCGGGAATTCCTTTCTTAGCGGATGCCTACGTCATAACATCTACCTGCACTGCAATTTTCAGTCCGATCCGTCCAGTGGTTTGGGCTGTGCGTTGATAGATCACTATGTCAGTCACCTTTGAATTATATATGTCACCGGAAGATAACAAGAACAGCAAATTTATAAATTTCCTAGGAAATTTATAAACCTTCGTAGGATTCTAAATGACAGATAAATTGTATTATTTTACGGCCACTTTTTCGCAAATTTATCAATTTGTGACGTCTCGTGGTAAATTAATCAACTAACGAATATCCATTCATAAGGTTCTAAATGGTTCGACCAATCACAGAAAAGCTTTTAATTTTACGCTTTTTTAAAATACGTAAAATAACACACTGCTCTCTGATCGGTTGATGTTGACAGTTATTCAACCGATCAGAGCGCACATGACGTTTGTTTATCGCTTACTTATTATTTTACGCGTAGGTTCGGTAAATTGATAAATTTGCGAAAATGTGGCCGTAAAATAATACAATTTGTCTCTCGTTTAGAATCCTACGAAGGTTTATAAATTTCCTAGGAAATTTATAAATTTGCTGTTCTTGTTATCTTCCGGTGACATATACATTTATATGTATTATATATATATATTACATGTATATTTAGATATTGGTAGCGTCAATCAGAACTTGTTCAACGTAAGTACATTTGTATAAAGTTTGCTGCTTATTAAAAATATGAATGAGTAGAAAAATACTAGGTGTTACTTACTGTTTTCATTTATAATAACATTTTGTTGAATGATCTTACAAACGTTTTATTATGGCTCTAAAAATCCACTTTTTCTTTACATTCTGTCTAGCATAATGCTATTTCTATATGTTCGATATTCTAACAAAGTAATTTATTTATTTATAATGAGCACCAAAAAGCAGGACAATAGTTTTATAAGTGGTTTAATAATTTCTCAATTAACTTAACTAACTTTTTAAAAAATTGCCTACTTTAGTAAAGTAGTCCTAAAAATCGCCAGCATCGTCCACACTCCATTCAAATGAAATTAGTTACAGTACAACACACACAATAAATAAACGTATTATCCATGCTAACATAACGTTACCTCTTCATTTGTTATATTAGTTGGGAGATTAAAAACAAAAAGATAATCACAGTTATCATCAGCCCTCGCTTTATTTGTCGACGTTATTACAAAAAATCTACAATGTTCGGCTAATCTCGTCAGGAAATGGAGATAAAGTTCATCAAAGCTAAGAATTTGGTGGCAATTTTGCGAATTGCTCGACTATTTTCGGAAAGTGAGACCTGTCTTTGTGAATGGGACTTTTTAAATTAATTAACACTTAATATCGTTCTCCATTAAATTCATTTCAGAAAGGTTTTGTTATAATCTTAACAACGTAGCCATTTTTAATTATCCCGTCGATGCTAAGTTTAAAAGGCGGTTTCATCGTCATATAGCCTACGATTTTATTTATATTTTACTACGTCATTGCGTTGACTTGGTCTGATTACACTTAGCTATTAAAAAAATCTACATTAATTCATATTTTATTTTGCGTCATGAAAACTTTCGTACAATTATATGTGCGTAATTGGTTGAAATACCTATAGATGTTCATCTTAATAGGAAATATGTGTGAATCGATACTATAATTTAAATATAATATTATATAAACCCATTCCAGAGCTGTCAAGCTCTGCGAGTGTTCATGGGCGGCGATGACCACTTTTCATCAGGTGGCTCGCCTGCTCGTTTGCCCCTTACATTATAAAAAAAAACTTTTACCTTGTACTTGTACTTGTACCTCTACGAATTATAACACTATCATCATCATGATGTCATCTTCCAGGACCAGGTGGATCCTTAGTTGAACAAATTATGTATATATTTTGTCATTAATAAAATAAAATAAAAATAAACCGACTTCGGTTTATTTCTATTAAAAAAGATTTTATTTTACGATATTAATTTATAATACTTTGTACGTAAGTACGTAATAAGTGGTGGGTCGATCAAAGATGCTTCTCGAATGAAGAAACAATGGTTACTTTAGTCGGAAAGAGGTTGTCCTATGTTAAATGTTGTTGAGAAATTACTATAACTGTCTCTGGTCTCCATCATCAGATTTGCTGCAAACCTTCATTATAACTCGGGTGCAAAGTTTTCATCAATATAAATTAATTAAGTCCAAACACAACGTAGCTACTCTATACCGCTGAGGAGTTCTTTAGGCGTCTACACCATCGGAGCCCTTATGGCAGTTACAACCCACCCAGTAATGTCCTTATCAATACGAATTAATCAAGCTCAAACCCAAAGTAGCTACTGTAAATCGTTGAGGAGTTCCCTCGACTGAATCATGGCTCCATCATCAGATAAGTCTCCAGACTTGGGAAATTGTAATGTTTACATAAAATATGTACTTATTGAAAACTTATAAACGTACTAGTCACCAAAACAACTTTCGAAAGTTCCCCGCGATTTCTTTGGTTTCCCGTCATCAAACCCTGATTTATGAGTCCTATTTTAAGGATACAATGAGACCACCTGCGAAGTATCACCTTTCAAACAAAATAATTATCCTCCTTTAAGTAAAATATAAGGACTTTTTTTAAACCTTTACTTGTAGCCTAGTCCATAAAATAAAAAAAAACTTACGACTATTTAACTGTTAATCGTTACTTTTAAAATAAACGAACAGATAAATATGAATTATTAACTCTACCTAATTCTATTTCAGTAAGTTGCAAGATGATATCATCGTACCGGGAACCAGTGGGATCTACAAACCAGTAAGAATTATTGCATTAAGCACCTCTATTTTTTTACTATTAAGACATCTTTTAGGAGAGCGTCAAAGTATTATAAAATCTTTGTTAAAACGTCTTAGATCAAAAAATAGCTGTTATAACATAATATTATGTACCTATATGCATGTATAAGCACACGTGTAACTCATTAAACGTATTTAAATTTCTTTTCATATGCGTGTTGTATGCTCATTGTATTGAATAAATACTCCGACAACATTACGTAAAAGATCGGTACTAGGTATGTAAAACATGCTTGCTTTTTCAGCAAAATGTCGCTCACGTTTTAAAATTGCATATTATTATTTTTAATTTTTGCTTGCTATGCCATAATTTAATGTACGTGATCATTATACTAATTGCATACTGTACCGATAGATAATATTAATATATTATTAAAAGTTTGAGAGCGATATTTCCCTATTGGCTCTGTTTCGTGATTAAGGTAAAATTTTTAAATAATTTAATTTATTTAAGTAGCTGTCCGTGTCACGACTACACAGAATTCAGAAGTAGTCCCATTAATCAATAAATTTAATAAGTTAATCCATTCTGAACTATATAATAGAGAAGTGGTATTTAAACTGAACTGGTATACTTGTATAGTCATTTTAAAATATAACACAATATAAGTTTAAAACTCTTTAAATATATAACTTATTGTTTATAGAATATTCTAAAATTATTATTTTATTTTTACAGAGTTCGTTCACAAGCTGCGAGCAACAATATAATATATCAACGTTTTCGTCGTTTCAAAATATCTTCGCATGCTCTTTGAGCAATCGGTCGGGTGGCTTCGGAAATTTATTCACACGCAAAATGGCGACCAGTGGCAATCCTCCGTGTCCGTGGCCGAATAGTCAAGATGACTATGAAATTAGAGATGTTATCGGTATGTGTCTTTTAATTTATGTTACAATTAATCTTATGTATTGTTAGGCGTAATAAGCTTTGCAGATGGATTGTTTGATTTCTGATATTTTAATATTTTTTCGATGTGTCATTTACATCTGTCATATCATTAATTAAATGTCAATATGTAATGCAGTATTTTCTATTTTCGTTATATTTTTATGTATAAAATTGCTGTAACGATGTAAAACTGTTAATTTAAACATGGTGATTCTATTCTGCTGTTTGGTAAACCTTATTTTTAGAATATATGATGATAGAGAGGTTATTATTTAATAAACATTCAAGGAGACCCAGTGACACATATCGTATAGCTCGGTTCATTTGCATAGTAGGTAATGATAGTGTAAACAACACATTACGAATCGTACCTAAGTGTACGTATTACAAAAACGACTCTATTACTTCAATGAAAATGGTACGGCCGAGGCATTTTAGCAGAATTAATCAACTAGAAAAATACAACGACAAATATGCGCTTCTGTATGTAGACTCTGGAATATATAAAATCACTTAAAACATTTGTAGGAGTGGGTGCCACAGCTGTTGTCTATTCAGCACTCTGTAAACCTAGGAATGAGAAGTGTGCTATCAAAAGGATTAACTTAGAAAAATGGAATACATCGATGGATGAATTGCTTAAAGAGATTCAGGTATTTATTTTAAAATGTTATTACCAATAGAATTTATCTCAGATACTGCTCTGCATAAAAAAAGAAAATCTGAGCTTACTTTAAGTTTTTCAAATTGTTTTAAACATTTTCAGGCAATGTCGAGTTGCAACCATGTAAATGTTGTCACATATTACACAAGTTTTGTGGTTAATGATGAACTGTGGCTTATTTTAAGACTTTTGGAAGGTATGTATCAACAAATCTACATTTAAAGTATAGTAATTCATATACTTAATACCATGGTTCTGACTATGCAATGTTTATGTTGACTCATATTAGAAAGTGAATAATTTTGTGATATTGTAATCACTATATGAACTGCACTAAATATTGTCATTAAAATATCCAAGGAAATAAAACTGTTAGACAAATTTAATTATATAGTGCTCTTAATAGTGAAGTTACAATTATTATATTACTATGCTATATTTAATAAGAGGTATTATTATTATGGACATGAACAATTATTCAATATAAAATATAACATAATATAAAAATGTCAATGTTTTTAAGATATGTAATTTTTTAACCTATTATAGGAGGCAGTTTGCTTGATGTTATAAAGCATAAGATGAAAGCAACAAATTGTAAGCATGGTGTATTTGACGAAGCTACTATAGCCACAGTTCTTAAAGAAGTGTTGAAAGGCCTGGAATACTTTCATAGTAATGGACAAATCCATAGGTAAATACTAACATAGTTTTAAAATTATTCCAATGTACATTCTTTTATTTGATTTATTAATCTTTATATCTACACTCATATTATAAAGGCGTTGTTTCATCACATCTAAATTTCTGGTGCAATTTAAAGAAAATTTGCTATGAATTTATTTTCCCTTTTAAACCACAGGTAACCCTGAAGGGCACACCAAGTATATAACATTAGGTCTTTAAAATTGTAAATATTAGTGCTATGCTGACTTACTGTAGATACTTGTTGTATTAAAAAATATGTTTATGTAATAGCTTAATATAACAATTATGTAATGAATGGCATAATTCATTGTTAAAATTGCTATGCAAACGTTTTATAGGCTGTATTTATGTGCAATTGCAAATGAAATAATATTCTATCGTCATTATGCTTCTTCCCCATGCTTATGAAATATATACATACATTTACTTTAATTGCAAAGCATGCAATGCGAATGGCACCAAACTTATTGGAAAAAAAATTGCAAACATCTTGCTTAATATTTAAGGAGTATTTTTAATTTTTATGCAAGCTGATTATATTATAAGTGCGAATGTAATATTTGTAGATATTTGTAATGTTTAGTATTGATTACTGAATGGATTTAGTTACAAGCTTATAATTGAATGAGCTGATACCTCAGAATATTACTTGCCTTTTAAAATACAAGTATTCTGAATAAATACAAGAAGTATTCTGGCTTATAATACGAAGACAGAACACCATTTTAGCCATACGTCGCCCTAAACCGATTGAAATCTGTATTACATATAATCTTCGAATTTATTTAAGGGATTTTGTATTTTTTTTACTAATACATACGTAATCTGTTTCAAAATCTATTTTAATCCCAAATATATGTAAAAATAAACTAGAATACTGGGGCTCTGATGAATCTGACAGCCTGTAGGAAACAACCAGCAACTGCTTATAGACCCATAATATGATCTCTCTTGACTTGTTTTTTTATGCCTTAAGCCTTATCTGAATCAATATAACAACTGAACTGATTTAAAATGCTTAACATAATAATTGCGAGAGTTTATATTGCAATATTTCTAGTAAATATGTTGCATTGCAAAATTGTTATTATAGTTTATTAGTTTAACAGTTTAATTTTTTAGAGCGAGGTCTAAATTAAGGAATGCTTAGAACACCTATTATATATATTACTAGCTGTTGCTCGGAACTTCGTCCCCGTCGGATATATTTCTATTATTATGGTATAGTGAGTCAATCTTAGAGGATAGACATATACTGTCGCGGACTTTTTTTTAGATCATTTAAAGAGGAATAATTCCTTCATACATATTTCTTTTGTATCTTGAACCGTTTTTGCAGCGCACGCAAAGGAAGCCCTCAAAGATGAATAATTCTCCCCGTTTTTACCACGCTTTATATTAGCTTGGGTTGTATCTATGTAATGGAATCTTTGAGCATAAATTTGACCGATTTCCAGAAGTTCGATTAATTTGAAACTTTGCACACGTATTAAGGGCCGATGACAATGCAATAATTTAATAACAGTTTCCCAATATCAAATTTTCTACTTTTTAGTTCGATTAGCTATAAAAGCGTGGTTTTTTAGTTTTTTTAAACTATAATTTATTTCCATATTTTCCATTATATCTTCGCTCCTATTAGTCGCAGCGTGATGTAATATAGCCTAAAGCCTTCCTCGATAAATGGTGAATTCAATAAAAAAAGAATTTTTCAATTCGAACCAGTAGATCCTGAGATTAGCGCGTTCAAACAAACAAACAAACAAACAAACAAACAAACAAACTTTCAGCTTTATATATTAGTATAGATAACCAGTTAAGTTATTTATATCTGCGAAAAAAGATTTTACAAGCAATGCAATATCCTTGGCACTAAAAACTTGAAAAATTCCTTATATTATGTTTTTTTATTAAATAATGAGATTTGTGTATGGATATATCAACATCCAATTCAAATGGGAAGTTAAACAATGCAAGTTATATAAAACATGTATCATTCTGTAGCGCTTCAGAACAATACAATTTGTGTTACCACACCCACATTGATTAAATTTTTGAAAAATTTAATCAAAAAATAAAAGTTATTATTAGAAAATAACTTTTTGACTGAAAAATGGCTGGAGCTTCACTGCATTATGCAAAGTCAAATATATCGTTTTTCAAGTAGGCTACACCCTTTCGTCATAGCATTACAAAACAATCAATTATTTACCACAAAATTTTGTATATTTTTATACAATACTTATTGTTAATTAATTACTTTATAATGTCACCAAGAGAATCATGGTTACACTAACTCTCGCACTGGTTTTTCTTAAGATATTTTCATGAAATTAACTAACATACGACCGGTTCCATTCCAGAGATATTAAAGCGGGCAACATTCTCCTAGGCGAGGATGGAACGGTGCAAATAGCAGACTTTGGGGTTTCAGCCTGGCTGGCTACAGGCAGAGATCTGTCTAGACAGAAAGTTAGACATACAT